>JAFBJT010026906.1:28405-50831 GCA_016785325.1 Chascanopsetta lugubris | reverse complement strand
AATGCACATCACTGCAGCAAGATGCTTCTCTGGTCTGGCGCTACCTTATGCCAACAGTGACAGATGAATGTTTTAATACAATTATATTAAGCCAAAGTAACAATTCTGTGTTTTTTCACAGATTCTAAAATTTTATTCATCCATTGTTTGTTTTGATCCGTTTTATGACGAAACCTGTGTGTTACTATTTGAAATCATTTAAAAACAATGTACCATCTCTGGAACAGTGTGTAGAATTTAGTGACCTCCAATGGGGAAGTTAAGCATTGCACCTGAATATAAAAAGTTAGTTAGATAAAAGTTAATGTTCTTAATGTCTGCAGTCATCTCGCGGGCCAGATGAGACCTTCTGGGGGGGAGGGGGAGGGGGAGGTCATATGTTTGAGATCTCTGGTCTAAACAGTAATTCGGTGGAAAGAGACATATTGTGTTTCAGTGGGAGTTTCCTGGTTACACAGAAGTTACACAAGTCGCTAAGAGTTATCTAAGCCGATGATAAGAGTATGACGGTAAAAAGGACAACTTCACACATGCGCAGGTCGTCGTCAGGTTCCATTGTCGTCACGCTGTGACAAATGAACCGCTCCGATCCCCGCAGTTCTTCGTGGCAGTGAAAACCCCAAAACAGTGATGAGGAATGTTGTGCATCACTGGACAGCTGCCGTTTCCTTTTTCCTCCTTTGACTCACACCACCCACCGTCACTGCAGGAGGAGGAGGAGAAGGACTGGTTTGTCTGAGGGGTTTCAGAGGCAGAGATTTCTTCACCTCATGAATCATATTTGGAATTTGAAATGTTGACAGACCTCACATGTACACCCGTTGTCAATGGTGTTTTCTTCTTCACATTGTCTCCCAACAAAATTACACAAAAACCACCGTTCTTTGGGGAAATGGTGGAATAGTGAGAAATGGACTGAAAAAATATTTTGGAATCGAGTGCAAATCCATATCTTTAAAAAAAATATTTTAGTTCAGTAAACCTTTAAAAAAAAAAGATTTAAAAAGATTTATGAGAATACAATGTGACCTCAAAACTCAAGTTGTTGGTATTCAAACTGAAATTGTAACTTTTTCCGAAACTCGAATTGATGAGTCATAGGGTATCGCACTTGTTCCCTTCAGCTCATTTCACTATCTGTCTCTCACGCTCTCATGGTGAGAGAGTGGGGGGTGGCTAGGAACACTCCCCACTGAGGTGAATAGGTCTTTAATTGCTTTAATCTATACATTGAAAATGTATTTTAATTGTGTGATACAATAATGAGGCCATTTAATGGTGTGTTCAGGGGGATTGAGAACCCTCCAATTCACTTAACATCATTTCTTAAGGGAAAATTTGATTTGAAACTCAAAACAACCTTCAGCATCAAATCTAAGTATTACATGAATGAGTTCAAAGATTCTTAAAAGGTTAAGTTGTCTCTTATGTATTCACTTTGCATTTTCAGTTAAAGCTACAGTATGTAGGTCTTAGTGATGTGTAGAGGTAAAGATGAAGCATGTTGCATAACACTCTGTTCATTTAGGAGATTAAACAAAACATCATTAAGACTACTTTATACATGTTATACTTAATATTATCGGTGTAAATGTGACAAACAACCATGTACAGTCATGTGGATTTATTTAAAATGGGATGAGCATTACATCTGTTCATGTGTGCGTCCGATGTCGTCGATATGCGACAAAGCATAAGAAGCTTTACATGTCATTTAAAGAATTGGATAAAAATGATTGGTGGTTAAATATATGATGTCGTGAGCTGGGATGTTCTAAACCACCTCACAGAATAATGGAAAATTAACTCTCCCACACTCAGTCACTCATTTTAAAGACTATCATGAATAGCATCAATCTGGCACAAATATTTGTTTCTTAAAGAAATACTTATCTGCAGGGTTAAAGGGTCAGTTCAAAATGTTGAGACCTTATCATCGTCTTTGATTCTTACAAAGTGATAAATAAGAGAATCATTATCTGCAAGAGCAAGTTTAAGGCTTCACTTGTAATTAAATATCAAACCCCCTCTTCTCACTGGAAACACTGGTTCCATTATGAACAGCTAGGTTTACAAAAGACAGTTTGAATGTCTCTTATTCCTGATGCTTCTTTTTCTTTTTCTTGTCTTTCTTGTCTTTCTTCTTCTTCTCTACTACTTCCTCACCACACTCTTCCTCCTCCTCCTCTCTGTGTTTCTTTTTCTGTAAAACCTCCGACTCCACAGTTTGAACCTCTGATGGTTCGTGTCCATTTAGCAGCTCCGTTTCCCTTCTCTGTTTTTTCTGCTTTTTCTTTTTGGAAGGAGGAGGCAGCTCCTCACAGTTCTGCTCCACAACAGAGGGGGCGCTACAGCTCTCTGATTCGATTGCGGCCATTTTCCTCTTTTTCTTCTTTTTCTTTGAACGCTCCTGCTCCTCCACGACGACAGGAGAGCTGCAGCCGACTTCTACCACTTCCAACTCCTCTGTGGCCCTCTTCTTCTTCTTCTTCTTCTTCTTCTTGGGCTCCTCAGCCTCGTTGCTGTGGGAGGGGCTGGTTTCCCAGGATGGAGTTGATGTCCCTGTGGTCTCTGCGTCGGCCACGGACGTGGGCCCTTGTCCCCGAGCCTTCTTCAGCTGAGCCATGCGCTGAGCAAAGTACTCCTGCATGGTCATAGAGCTGGTCACAGTGTTGGTGATGGACTCTGGGTCCACTTCAGAAGCAGCGGGAGTCTCTTTGTCCTCCGTCTCCCCCTGAGAATCACCGCTACTGCTGCTGCTCTCCTACACCAAACACACACGACAATATGCAGTTTAGTGTTTACAGCAGCATTTCGAGAATCGATACAAAAATAGACGGGACACAAAGGATGGACCACGACCTTAAGTGATCGTCAATCAACCAGGAGACAAACCAGTGAGTTGAGGATGTTGAAGTAACAAAAGGTGTTAAAAGGATCAACTTAAAAATAAACATGGTGGGCATTTCTCATCTCTTTCCACACATGCAGCTGTGGATGCGCACAATAATCTACTTTAGAGCCTGGGACGGATCCTCACCAGTGAAGAAAGCTGCGGCAGGGAACTGACTTTTCTGCCTGAATTCGAGTGTGAGAGAGTCTGATGAAATAAAACTTTAAAAAAAAAAAAAAAAAAGGACAGTTTGAGCTGGTGTAAGTTCAGGGAATATGTATCAACGGAAACCAGGATGCTCGACACTGTGGGGCGGCCTCCATTAACTTTGTGTTATTGCGCACAATGTGACCACTGGTCTGCAGTATTTAGAAGGAATTACGTTTTTTTATAAATCAATCATTTCCCTATAAATCCTATACATTATATCTTAAAACTATTTTCAGAAAATGTCTGCACTTTCACAGACAAGAACCTATGGTGGTTTTACATGATCACAAAACTCAAAAGGTTCAATACTCAATTTTACAGCAGGTCAAACTAGAGTGGTCTAACATGGCTACACCTTGGTACAGAGAACCCACTCCTGATGTTAATACACTCATTCTAGAATACTGAAATATATTAGTACATTCATTTAATCACGCACTTCTTGAATCGTACATTTCAGCACTTTATACTCAATTCTTGTCAATAAAAATACACATCATTTCACGCAAATCTTATAAATTTGACCTTTAAGGATGGAAATGTGTTCAAGTCTGCACTCACTCATGTTCTGGTTGAACTGTTTCTAGTTGACCAAAACGAGTGTTGACCATACACCCCTCCGACCTTTGTGTGCAACATGAAACAATGTTGACTTTACAAGTGGGAAACGAAAACATGATCCAGATTTTAACTGTACAGCAGGAACAATTTGTCACGTCGCCCCGGCGACCCATTCGTCTTCATTTTCCTAATGGCCTACTCAATGCATAATGATTCGTCCAGAAGAATACAGAGGCTCCTCCTGAGGATCGCAGCAAACAATGCGGCCGCTCCGTGTCGTTACCCCGAAGACGGCGGGGTGGACGGCATTTTTCAAAGCCCGCCGATGAGATAAATTGAAAAACGCTGTCGCGTCGAAGTCTCCTCGCGGTTTGGCCTTTAAACTTCTACATGCAGATTACAGCGCTGTGACCCCTCGGCGCTGATTGAGATAGACAAGCTAACGGATGGCAGGGGCAAACAATGTGGATGTAGATGTGAGCAGGTCTTCAGGGACATGGAAACAGAAATACAGACATGTGCTTTAAGATTCCTCAAGGGCTTTGACTGCACTACGTCCGATTATGGCTGATAATTTGCTTCTTTTAGTTACGAAAAATTGTTCTTTTTACAAAAAGTAGCCACGAGGGACATTCTTATTTCATACAGGCCATTTGTCTCAACCTACTAACAGTCAATACATTTCCATACGGGGAATACCCATTGTTTTTGTGAGTTAATATATTGATTATTATGGTTTTTAAAAGGATTAGTCAGCAGGAATTATCTTCCCGAGTCTTAAATTAAGTCTTGAGCTGACTCGATTGAATATTATAACAACATAATGTGCCCAAGACAGATGTGTCGGATGCTTGGCAACGATGTGAGAGACACAACTGAAGTGTTTTCTTCAGAAAGAACCCCAACTTCTAACAAGAGGGACGATGCCCCTCCAGGTGAGGTGCCATTAAACAAAACTCTCCAACTTCCCAGAGAAAATCTATACTCCCCGTTACTGCACAATGGCATCGTCTCCGCTCAGGAAAGTGGCTCGGAGCTGACCGCGCCAAACATCATGTAACTGGGATTTGGGAAGATGGCTGGGGGCCACTTTAGAGCTGCCTGTGAAATTACTCTCAGGAGAGGCAGCGGCCCGACGAGAGGAAGAGTGACTGAGAGAAACATCTTCTTCCTCGGGAGGGAACTTGGTACATGTGGCTCATCCTGGCTGCCTGGGGATCTCCATTAGACCCTGATCCAGAAGTGCAGTGCTGAGCACACAGCAGTCACACAAAGGCAGGGTGGATAGAAAGCTGCACATCCAGGTGGCGTCGCTCACAACACAGGAGGAGATTTTTGTTTGGCCATCGCCGTGGGCAACGTGTAAGATATAGCTCCTTAACGTTAACGCCACAGATCTGGTTTCTCCGTTTCCAGGTGTGTGTTTGTTCATGTCCGTCATCGTCAGTCCCTGACTACCGTACATTAACACATCAACAAGCAAACCTCACTAGTCAACCTCACTTCAAGATTCGATCCCAAAATACTGATAATGGAATTATCGAGTTTAGAATAGAGCATCACATTTCACATCTTGCTGAATCGCAGAGTGACAATGAAACTGCTCCACTAACCGAACACAGCTATAAATTATGATTCTGTTAGAGTAGAAGTGAACACGGCTGAATGGTGGATATTCATTGTGCATCTAATTTTGACTTGGATCATGACCTTTAATTCTTTAACTGCCCTTTGGTTTGATATTGTTCTCAAAGTTGCACACATGCTTAAATTAGAAGAACACGCCTCAGGGGAAGGAAACAGACCTCTGTCGATTAATGTTAGTATTAATAAAGTGGAAAATGAGAATAGGGAAATTATTACTTCAATGCCTTCATTTGCATTGTACAGGGTTATGTTTTTAATACAATATATAACCATCAAACTATAAACTACTCACAAATTACATCATATCTAACCTGATGACCAAAGAACCAACAACAAATACCTTTTTCACTCAGAATTAAAATATAGTTTATAGCGAAGAAGAAATGAAGAATAGTTTTAGAATAACATGACGCTGCCGATTGTCAAGTAACAAGCAAAAATCCAAAATACAGTGACAGCAAATTATATCTATTGGGAAAAAAAGTTCAACGGCTTGACACGAGTAATTTGACATGCTCTATTTAAGAATCTACAAGAAACTCCAACCAACATCTCAAAAAAGAGAAAAAAAAAAAAAAAGGATTCAACACCTGACAAAATCTGTTTACATAGTTTTGCTGGAACAAGGAAAGAATGCGAGTCCCAGGCTGTAACATGGTTGTAGGGATGACAAGTGGAGGTTTGGAGAACACACCTATATCCAGCCGTGTCTACACCTCCTCCTCCTCCTCCTCCTCCTCCCAGACCCAGAACCCCAGGAAAAGGATGCGCTCAGTGCGCTGTGTGCAGGTCTGAGATAAGGCTCCTTCAGCAGAGGAGCGGCCTGGCTGGCTATCGGGCCCTTCCTGCTCTGCTCTCTCCCCTGGCGGGGGCTGGGGGCCGGGCAGGGAACACAGGGAGGGCCCCGCAGAGGGTCCCACAGAAAAGGAGAGGGTGGGAAGACATTCAACAGGCCGCCTCCTTCAAGACACTCCAGCTCTATCCGTCCCTGTTAATGTGGCCGCTGGAAAGCCAATGGCGAGGCCTGTGCCAAGGTGCCAAGACACGGGGGCCAACATATTCAAGAGGAGAGTCATTCCCGCCAGCAGGGGGTGTGATGAGGGAAGGTTCTCAGGAGTGCATATGAAACTTTAGCTAAACAATGTTTGAGACTCGATGAACTCGATTCAATCAATTGGTGATCAAAGACTACTTTAGGCATAATTACTAAAGAAAAATATAGAATTGAAGTGTTCAGGGACGTGTTTTGCTTTTCTCAAACCAAGAGATTCAATTGAGGCTTCGCTGCTCCCAAGACAAACCACACATTATCATTCAATCCAAGCCAGTGGACAGATTTGAATCCAAAATCCAAAATGAGAGTTATGAATTGGCCAAAGGAAAATGTGAATGTTAGGTTCACAGAGTGTAGCCTAAAGATTCATTTACAAATAAAGTGAGATTGAAATGAGTAAATTGTTTTTAAAAGATGTTAATCAGCTACTGTAAACATTCATTTTAAGCAACTGTTTCTATGGTTAAAGGTACATTTATCATTCATCATCATTCATTCTAGAATGTGAAGTGTAAAATCCTGAACGTAAATATTGTTTTTGTCAGCATCGAATGAGCCCACTGCAAGTAGGTTTTGAGCAGGTTCTCTCAAGGGAGGACGCCATGTTGCTACATTATTTAAAGGAAGCCTAGAATGGACTAACTTCACTTTTTTTATGATGTAGCAGACAAATGTAAAATGTGAAAGACATCTAACCTTGAAAGTGGTTTAAAACTGCAGAGAGAGACCAAGTAGTTAAGGCAACTTGTTTTGTGTTATTAAAAAGATGCAAATATGGAGAAATGTTAACTAATCAGCTTTTCTTATGATACAAAAAATGACCTCCTGGCTCACATTTTAATTAGCATCTGTCAAAGCTGCCCATTTATTTTCTTTAAAAAAAAATTTTTTTTTTTAAAACCTGCCTGTTTGCATTACTTTTTTTTCCGATAAATTCCAGCCAATATTGCTTGGGTCTGTAATTGCACAAGTGTGCCCTCATTGTCCTGCCACAATAATAAATTTGGCGATACTCGAGGTCTATGGATCAGGCCCTGATTAGCCAGCTGTCTCTCCCTGATGAGTGCGCGGGGTCCAGCAGCCCATCCTTCATGATGCTGACGTGGGCGGACAGTAAAACAGGTGAATACCTCATTTTCTGGTAAATAAGCAAACTCATCATTTGACCATCGAGATTCTAAAAGTAGCATCGTTGCTGCTACAGTCATCCCCATACACATCTTTCCTTTCTTACAGCGATAATGATGAAACGCAGCAGAACATTTTAAAGGCTTACACCTTAGGTACATTAAATGCCACACATGGAAGCTTCTGCAGCGCAATACATTTCCTAAAGGTGAACTTTCCCCGAGTAGTTAAGACACAACACTAAAAATTGGGTTTGAAAAATTGCACTTTGCGCAGGGTGCGAGAACGTTTATCATAAGTAACAAATGAAAACAGCATTATGCATGCAGCGCGACTACCCTGCGTTTGTTCAACACCACAAACGCTCGCCGGCAAAGCCCGCCCCAAAAGCGCAGGGGTCCCCCAACCCCTAGCCCACAGAGGGAAAGATGCGGTGATTATTTTCCCCCAGCTGTGATTTATTAGATTAAAGAGTCAGTGATTAAACGGTAGTCGGAGGCCGTAAACAGCCGAGAGGGCTGGAAAATCTTTGGGCGGTTAGCTTCACTCGCTGGTAATTGCCTCGGCCCCATGCATTCTGGCTAAGGCCCGTAACTTAGAGACGGACGCGCTCACTTTCTTTTTTTTTTGTCCCACGCTAATCTGTAAGTGTCAGCGAGCTGGCATGGCCAGGAGGGAGCAATCCACACAACTGCCATGGAGGTAGGTGGTAAATGTGTGAGTGAAAGTGTGTGTGTGTGTGTGTGTGTGTGTGTTGGGGCAGTGGGCTGGGAGGTGCTTGATGAGCTTGATATTTTCAGCGGCAGATGCAAAAAGGCTCTGCCAACGGACGTGCTGGTGAAAGAGAGAGAGCTTTCGCTTAAGGCAATTAGATGTTATCAGGGAGTGAGTTAGTGCTGCTCAGATTCACAATGAGACGAGCTCCCCGCCACAACCACACCGAGACTGCACATGCTAACAGCGACGCCCAGCTTCATCACATCAACACCACAGAGACGACTGGACGGAAAATAAAACCTCTGCCGCAGCGACTCATTTCTGTTTGTACTGTAAACTACAATAAACAGAAAAATAGAACACTAGGTGATAACAACCAGGTTCACATCCCGCCAATGCGAGACAAAACATTAGAAAGCCTAAAAATACCAATGTGTATGAAGCCGCACCTAATCCTAAATATTTCACAATATCAATTGGTCTCTGCATCAGCCTTGAAAAAAAGGTGCAATATGTAAGATTTCAGTCATTTTTGTCATTTCTAAAAAAATATTACAAGACAATTCCATATTGCCAGTATTTTCATGAATTTATAAATCAACTAAATATTTACTTTTTTCCATGACCCTTAAATGAGCACAATTATGTATATTTACATGAGTGGGTTTTCTGTGGCTGCCATGTTTTTACAGCAGCCCAGAGTGGACATACTATACATTTTGTGTGTTTTAATGACAACTGAACTCTACCGTAGGTTCTCCTGCATGCTCGGAAGGGTGAGGTGATGGATACAACTTCACTCTCAGATGTCACCTCATCTTACACACTGCACCTTTAACCTTTGTATTATGCATGAGTTGCTTTCTAAAATTCAAAAACACATTTTGCTGCTGCACCGTCAGCAAAGCACAAGAGACACCTCGCAGACGCATCTGCCAAAAGCCCAGAGTCCCCCAACCGATGTCAACCCCTCATCACGTATTCCTTAAGACGGTGGTAACGGGGGGAGCCCCCGCTGACGTGCGATCCTTCATGTGGACGATGCGTGGGCAGGGCAAACTTGCAACAGGTGCCACCCGAAGAGGCTCGATCCTCGGCCCTTTGTGCCTGAGCAAGAGTGGGAGTGGGAGAGGCCGCGGGGGGTCACGCTGACCCGGGGGCAGGGTGTGCCATACCGACCGTCTGACTGACTGCAGGGTTCAGACGTCAGAGGGATTGGACCAAATTATACTGGAACCATTTTTCAAACCTGACATGTAAAGGGAGTTCTGAGCTAATGAGCAACTCCATGCTGTAACCATTTCTGTTTTGAGTAGATACTTTAAAATTGTAACTTGTTATAAGCCTGAAGATTTAAGTGAATGGAAAAAATATGATTGTATTGCCTAAGGGTTTTAATGTAGTCTCATTTTAAGTTTATCAAAGAAAACAGGATAATTCTGGGAAATCAGCAGAAAATAAAACATTGGTTATGAAATGTAATATATCAATTATATCAACGTCTGACTGAGGATAATATTTAAGATTTAGACTTCAGACTTGCAATATGTGTTTTTAAAGCCTGTTCATTGTCTCAAAAATATTACATATAAGTAAAGATGAAGCTGAGCACCATTTCAGATTTCTGCAAACCTCACCGCAATTTTGATTGATCTCTAATAATTTTGTCATTTTGAACAAACTAAAAAAAGATGCAAAAGAAAATGTGGCTGTGAAAAATAAAACCATGGCTCGTTTCCACCTTTCAACGGAGCTGGCGGCTTTAAAAAATGACTAACTTTTGTTGATGTATGAATCGGCGGGGAGTCTATTTATCAGCAGGCCCTTTGCGGTCGCCCGCTTGGGTCCCTCAAGTCACAAGTCGCGTCGCTCCCCTTTGACTGATTAATTAGCCAATCAGAGGACATTTTTCACTGGGCGGCAGAATGGTTTATTTCAGCTAATGCCGGGCTTTCCAGTCGGGGCCCGTTGGAGCCTCGTCGGCTCTTTCGGCCTGCCTGAGTGGCCGGGCAGAGGGGCAAGGGAGATAAATCAAGCTGGGCCGGCCCCTCCATGTGGCTCCCCTAACTAAACCCCCTGAGGAGGGCACTGAGAGCCGGGGGTGGTGGTGGTGGAGGCGGAGGAAGGAATAGAGTGGGACGCTGGACGGCCAGGGGCACTGCTCGCCCGCCGATAAGCACAGGGAGCACAGGGCTGCCAAAGTGCCTTCATTTAGAAGTGGCCGGGGCTTTTTGATATCTCGGCAGAGAGCGCCTGTCGTTTGTCATGCGGTGAGTAATTGTGCTGAGGGGCACAAGGGGAGGATGGAGAAGGAGGCGGCGCACAGGCGTGGGATAGGTGATGGATAACAGAGACCTGTGTAGATGGACAGGTGTTCCACCACAGTGCGATAACCCTCATCGGTCAGGCGGAGTAAATAATGGGTTAAAGGACACATAGTATTATTGGATCCCAATATTTACGATCTCCGACTGCTATATTATGGACCAAAATACACTTCAAGCTATTTAAAATAGTGCTCTTATTATTTACAGAGAATTACTCTGCATTTTCTAGTAATACTTCAAATGGCAACAATGGAAATACAAAAATCTGAGGACTTGCAGCATATGTGTAAATGGACAGAAAAGAAAAAAGCTCGCCCATTACCCGTTTACAGATGACAACACAACAATAACTGACCTCTGGTCTTAATTTGTCTGCTCTGTGTGCATCCTGCATGGTTTTGCACACACACACACACACACACACACACACACACACACACACACACACACACACACACACACACACACACACACACACACACACACACACACGTATGTTCCATTCATATTTTTCATTGTCACTCATCCCTCCTTTGGGTTTATAATTCATCATTAAATTTTAAACAAACATTTTTTAAATGCTGATCTAGAGGCCTCCATTTCTACATTACCATGTTTGTACAACAGCCTGAGATGAACTAAAAACACACAAGTTTTAGTGATAATTGAAGCTACCATAGGTTCTTCGAAGGGAGGTTAGCTGCAACATGCACCTTGTGCATTGTAACTCTAAACACCACAACCTTCCCAGACCTGACACCAATCAGATGCGTCCATCTTTGGTTTCCATCAGCCAACATTTCAATATCACATCCTTAAAGGTTTTTCAAGGCATTTAGCAGAAGCATGATGTAACTAATTTAGTCTAGATTTCGAAAACACACCTAATAAATAACTAAAGCAATCAAATATGATTTAACATTGCTTTATGGAAACTTAAACTGCATTCAAGACACGTTCACTTTACACATGATGACAGATGATAGGGTGACCATCTAAATATAACCAATTCATACAAAGGGGTTTATAATCTGTCCTATCAGCTCATATGTTCTTTTCAACACATCCAGTGCTGCCTTTGATGAACAGACTGTGGGTGTGTGTGCGTGTATGTATGTGTGTGCGTGTGCGTGTGTGTGTCTGCAATTCAGGGAGTGTTGCGAGCAGCGATAAGAGGCGAACAGGAAGCACATCACTGCAAAGGAAGGAAAAACCCCAGCAACCGAGGAGAAGGGGGAGTGAGGAGGCTGGAGACACAGCAATGGGTGGTAGGTGAGGAGCGGGAGGATTCAGGTGGGGGGGGGGGGGGGGGGGGGGTGGTGGGGGGGGGGGGGGGGGGGGGGGGGGGGGGGGGGGGGGGGTTGCTCAGGGTGTCTGGAGAAGCTGATTCAGACCGGGTCAAGTTTCCTCGACTTGCACTAGTTTTGTTTATATGTGCTAAACATTTTCACTCCAAATAAATTCCTCCCAAGTAGAGATTCTTCATTTAATGTCCACGTAACAGGCGTGTAGATTTGCTTAAGCCTTAAAAGTTCTTCTGAAAAATCAAGAGGGAAGTAAAAAAAAATAAAATAAAATAAAATGTACTGACGAGTTATCGTCAAAACTATTTACAAATAGGCAAAAATTGGATCAGACTGTTCTAAGCAATAAGACATTATTCAGATTTGCATACATGCAATTATTGCTATTGTCTGATGAGTAAATAATGTGATGTGATAAATCCAAGACTCTAATTCGGGGAAAAGAAATGGTTGCATGTGTACACTACTTCATGTGCAGCAATGGCGGATGACTGTAAGCACAGATCAGCGTGAGCCGAGGGTGAGCACAGAGTCACAGGAGATCCTGCACAATGCCTAAAGCTTGATTGGTCCATCACCCTCTCTACCTCTTCCCAGCAACCTCAGATGCTGCCGGGCCTCGGTGCGAAGCCTCGTGGGAAGCCATTGTAATTGTGTTCAGTGTTTTCGATATGGTCAATGGCGTCCCTGCTGGCTGAAAAATAACAACCCATAACCAAACGATTAAGGCGGAAATGATGGTGTGTATTGCATGCATTTTCTATGTTAATCAGCTGGGGAGAGGCGGCCATTGTGATGTTATGGCTCGGCACCTGCAGGGGGAATAGAGAAGGTTTTTCCTCCAACGATTTATGGATTTTTAAGATGCCAATTTCTTCGAAGCCAAATGCTCGAGATAAACAGAGGAGGCCAGCGAGAGGCTTTTCTGTCCCTCAGTCCAAAAAGGCTACATTTATCATTTTCCCCATTTAAACGGACAGCACAAGTGGTGACAACGAAAATAAAGCAGGGTTTATTCATTCATAAAACATGCGTTAAAGTTGTGTTTATGTCATGTCTTTTTAATTAACATTCCAAAGTTTATGCGACTGCAAAATCAGAAAACGTGAATCCATCCGTTATGCGATTTATTTCCGAGTACGAAGCCAAAGGGAACTCAATGGGCGCAAATTCAACTCACACCTGTCTGAGCCTTTAAGCTTGATTTCAAAAGCATGAGGACCCACAGAGCACCACATGGCAAAGTGACATTTGAAGTGATCAGACACTGATGCCAGGAGCAAGAGAGGAGAACTTTTTTTTTTTCCTTTTTTTTTTGCAGGCGTCACCATTTCAGATTTCTGCAAACCTCACCGCAATTTTGATTGATCTCTAATAACGCCTGCTGGCATGCGAGCGCTCCAAGACAAGAAGCAGATAGGTGGCAAGGAGAGAAGTAAAAGGGGGCGAGAGTGCAAATCCCTTAACTGGATTTAGGAGCTATGCCCGCCATTAGTGGCCCTGCTGGGTGTGTTAAAGCTGCATGCTACGACATGGCTTATCTGGGGCCACGGGCAGCTCAGCAGGAGCTGGGGCCTGTAAAGGTGAAGGAATCACCTGATGCTGCAGCGGCGACTGATGGAGGCATTGGCACTCCTCATCTGTATTTACCCCCACAGAGGCAGATGAGGTCCAGCCACCTGACTGGAGCCCTGCCATCTGCTCACATGGTGCATGATGGGATTTTGAATATAAGAGAACAGGTACATGGATTTGGATACATATGTTAAAGTGGATCATTTCCACGGTCTTCATTATTCGAGTCCGACTCATCTCCAAGGGATTAGACTAATCTCGTTCTTATTTTAGAATCATTATATGGACAGTGAGAAAGGTTTCGCCCCTGGATTGGGAAGTCGTTTTTTTGCGCATATTTATTTTTGTATTGTTAGTTCACATCTTCAACTCAACCCACAAATTAACAATACTGTCAAATGAACACTATATTCAGCACAAGCTGAAAAATGTTATGTGTACTTTGCTGTATTTGCAGGTTTGTGCAACAACTAAAATTCATTCATTTGAGGATTTTAACTGCTGCATGTGCACAACTTTAGGAGAGTGTTTTACTTGTTGGTTTTTGTAAAATAATATTTTCATCTCTTACCTGCTCTTGGTCTTTGGCAGATGGTGCTCTCTTTCCAAAGATGCAATTCAGGTCCGTTTCACTGCGGCAGGACAGGTCCTTTCCTAAAAGACAAAAGTACAACAAGAAATGTTAATCATACAATTTAAAAAGCAACCTGAATGCAAGGAACACAGAAAAAAAGAGAAAGCTGGTACTGGTGCATGAAAAGTGGGTATAGACATATTAAGACACATTTTGACACCCCGCCAATGAGTGGGGTTGCAACTGTTTTAACTTCAGGGTGCTGGGCTGAGGAGGAGGAGGTCTTTGCTTGGCCTCCGAGCTCCAGGGATAAAACGGTAAAAGAAAAACAAACGAACAGCGAGGCCTGTCAGGCCACGCCCCCAGACTCCCATTTTCAAGGCAGTGCTCAAAGACTCCTGGAGCACAGCGTCGCCTGTCTCGAGGCCAGGTCGTGTTCGTACAGCTGCATCCTCTTCCTCCAGCAGGGCTCTGATAACATTTGGTTATTTATTGCTTTTAAACCTCTATCTCCCTAAACTCTTGGCTTTGAAAGTCACAACACACGCAGGTCTGAGAAGAAAAGAAAAAACCAAGAAAGTACACTGAAAACTACAAAAAAATGGAGAGGGGGGGGTGAGGACCTGCTGTGTTTGTCGAGCACTGGACTGAGGAGGTCAAACGTGAAATTATGCTTGGTAAGACATCTCAGGAAGGAGCCGTCAAAAGTCTCAAGCTTTTTCAGCGTTAGTGCAAACAACAATATTCTGATAAAAAGGAGCTTCACACTTCTTTCCCCTTCAGAGGTCAATAGCTGGATAAAGTTACGTAGGATGGTGACGAGATGTTGAAGTGTTATTGGAAACACGCTGGTTTCCACAGTCACAGTTGAATTGGCAACAACTGTGGATGCAAACGACTCGTCAGACCGGACTGACAAACGGCTAAAACTACGACAATTACACAAAAATGTCAAATCCAACTATACTAGTACATGGTGTTGCATCATATCAGTGAGTCACATCTTAGGGCTGTAACCAACAACTATTTGAATAGTAAATCACTTTTTCCCCCCAATCAATCTGCTCACCTTTATATATTCCATTAGTGAGGAAAATGTTTTTATGGAAAACAGCCCATCAAATAATTGCTTAATTAAACTGGAGGACATGTAATTGCTATGAAGAGGGCAAAATTACTGTCTTTATAGTAATGCCCTAAGTTCAAGAAGCTCTACTAAATATTGAACACAAAACTGGAGGTAAAACTTAACTACAATATTTTAGAAATGTAAATAAAGATATCAGACACAAACGTGGAATTGCAGAAAAGGAGCACAGATGAAGAAACGTGTGAAAAAACTAATGAGGACCTCCCGCACAATATCACAGCTAGTGACAATTCTGTTGTGGATCTTCATTTAACAACAACAACGTCTCGCTGATAACGGCTCGAGGACCAAACCATCAAAAATACATTCTTCAAATTGCATTTGACCAAATATCCTTTCAATCAAAAGCAGAGATGCTGCACGCCGACACAACTGCACAGTGTAGTGGACTGAGAGCTGTAGTTAAACTCTGCTGCTTCAGCCGCCCTCACTGGACTGACAAGTGATAGATGGAGGCAGCAATTAAAACTGGGTTACTGGTTTATGTTGTAGGGCCCCAGACCTCGGCAGAGGAGAGTTTGGTGCCTTTCCCCACAAACAAAGGTCATCAATCGTCAGCGCTGGCAGTCAGGGAACCAGTGTGAACAGGATATCAATACAAAAAATAAAAAAGCAGCAGAGAGTGAGAAGGAGGGGGAGGAAGAGGCCTTCACTGCCATGATAGGTGGCATGTCTGAAAATCTCATGAATCTTATGTATTGCAAAAAAGGATGATTAATTACAGATTAAAACACTAGAAGTACAATATTAGACTAATATTTAAGAACATGGTGTCCAATATTGTCTGCAAAAAAAGGCTTCACCTGCTTCTCTCTAAAAGCAATTAACCCAAAGGTTGAGATTCATCTGCTCATGGTCAGAACCTCTGCCCATGCATTAACTACGGAGGGGTGGTACATGACTTGATCTCCCTGTAACCAGCTTAGCAACACTAAATCTATTACCAAGCCTTAACTTGGCAACATCTTCACAGGGAGAGGAGCCAGCGGCAGGCCAGGTGACGGGGCAGGTTAACGTTACCAGGTGAATGAAGACCACAGGCAGGACGGTGAGAACACAGACCAAGATAGAAGTCTTTGGATCATAAAGCCAATATTCCAAATTCCTCAGAGCTGACAGTTCAAGATCAAAGTGCACTCAAGAGTTTAAGCCCATCACATCACATGAAGGAGGAGGAGAACTAAACTCTCAAGTTTCCAACGATGTCGTGAGTCGTTGATGGGAAAACAAGAAGTGCGAGCGTCTCCTCTGTTGCATGACAACTGTTGCAGGGCTCAGAGTGGAGACGGGGTTCAAGTGGTGTTCAATTACCAAACAGATGAATTGACAGGTCAACTGCCTGGATTCAATTCCAGTCCAAAACACTCCTACCTGCATTTTGTTCCTGATAAGTTCCCCTCTCCGTTTCATGATTGCATAAATGGAAAAAAAAACAAAACAAAAAAGATGAAAATTCTTCAATGTCTTTGGTTTTAAAATGGTGGTTCAACGTCGCACTGTAAAATTGGTTCAAAGTTGGCTGATGGCTCAATCTTGCACCCAAAGATGGCCTACGACGAAATTCTTAAAGTGTAAGAAATGTAGAATGATTATCTCCATGTAACTGCTGCTACCACACGTCTGGAATCTAAGCAATAGGAAGGCAGCAGGAAATTAAGCAACAATTAACATGGCACGGATGCAGTCAAATTCCAGTGTGTAGAACTCAAAACAAAACCTTGTCACCTCAAATCAAACGTGAGTGGAAAAAAAGACACCTGGACAATTTAAAAAAAAATGTATGTCACAAGTGTGTCTCATCTGTCAGTGACAATTCTTTTTCTGTCTGTTGCCAAATAAAGATCAGAAAAACAGGGTTTGAGTGGGGAGAAAGGCCAGCTTTTTATCAGACGGGGTCATCTAATGGCTTGCACAGCCCTTGGGAGGTGTTGTTTTTGGGTAAACGGGACGGTAAATGGACATGCCAGATGCCCCAAACAGGAAACAGGAAGTAGCTGTTGAATGACGTAGAAATATTAAAAGCTCTTCCAGGTAAGGCAAAAGTCAAGATATGTTCCAATCTAAAATGACCACATGGGTTCTCAAATTATAGATTAATTACTGTTGCACATGTGTAATTTTTTTTAACCTCGCAAATCCAGTTGCAACATTACTAATGGTAATGCAGCTCAAGTCTTTCCTAACAAAGTGCTCATGACAAAACTATGCTACATGTATGAAACTCAGTGGTGAAACATGGGGGTTTGAGTGGTTGTGGTTTCTCATTTCTCTCTCCAGTGGTCCTGAACACCAGATTCCTCCTCATGCCTATCAGTGCACCGGCCTTGACTAGCAAATCTCGACTTCCTGACGTGTAAAGGAGTGATGGAACTAGCGGGAAAGAGTTATTAATAACCTCCCCTTGCTCTGACCAGGTCAACTGACCCAGCGCAGACCTGACAGGGCTCTGAGCAGCATCTGTAGTTCAAGCCAAGGGCACAAAGTTCAGTAAGGAGTAACACGGGCTGTCAGTCTAGGTGGGTGTGTAGATGTGAATAAGTGGAAAACTCATTTTGGTTGGTAGGGCCACGGAAACAAGAGATTCCTGGTTAGAGTTCATAAAACTGAAAGAGATGTAAGGGCAATCAGTATCATGACAGATGAGGACAAGATAAGTCATCTGTATTTAGCATCTTTATCCATGATTATCCCCCTGATCCATCCTCAAGCCAGTGAAAAATAAATAAACCCACCTTTGGCAAACTTCATGTAATGGACCCTCTTTTTGGAAGTCTTGGATTTTTCCTCCAGGCTGAAACCTTTCTGCTCAGCAGGTGGAGGATCTGCAGGATATGAACATTTCAAACACGATTGGTCCTTTCGTTCAAGGTTGTTACAATCTGACATGTTCAGAATCATCCCATTGTTAATTCTACCAGCACACAACACATCTTTGTGCTTTGTCCTAATGAAACCGTTCAAGAAATGACAGCCACTACTTTCAAACCTTTTCTCTGCTAAATTTGACACTCTAGTGCCCTCTACTGGTCAGAATCTGTAACTTCCTAATACCAAAAAAAAAGTACCACATGTGGACCGATAGTGAGAATGAATCCTTGTGCACCAGTATAAGGCCAGAATGTCTTCACCCTCTCAGTGTCAATACAACACATCATAACAAAGTAAATTCAGGTAATTAAGCTTGGCAATAATCAGAGATCAACAAAACCAACACATTTTAAATCATTCCTACACAAATACTGTTGCAACATGCATTGACGAAACATCATGAAAACAATTCAAATGCTGCAATGAAGTCAGAAAATAACAGTTCAATAAAGCATTTTTCAACACACCTCTGCATCTCATAAGACAATGGACACATTTCATGACTTAAATATAAATGGTGGGAAATTCTATCATTTCAACATCCTAATATACAAGAGACGTGCACTATAACTACTTCTCAAATAAAGACATGGTAATTCAAACAAAACATGATAGAATTAAATCATTTGGGAAAAATGAGCAATTCTACACCATGGTTAGGCTCAAAGACTTCACAGCTTATACACTGCTGTCATGTACTCACCACTGTTGTCGTTTTGACCATGGCAGTTGTTCAGCTGAGCAAGCAGCTCATTGAAGTCATCTTGGTGGGCAATCCAATTGTCCTGGAACACAACATAAGAACGTCACTGTCACTTCAAAGCTATGTGCCCAATTTCAAAAGTGACCAAACTAGTCTCAATACAAATTGTGATCTTTAAAGAAGAGTTTTCCAGAAAACAAGTAGGTATTCAAACTACAGCCCTCGATTCATTTGATGACATGCAACACAGCAACACATCTGGACACACCCACACAAAGTTCACAATATCACCATCACACATGAATCAACACAATTACATACAAGTCATTCCAATTCAAAACAAATGAAACTACACAGAAAAACAAACTTTCTTGACACAAATTGTCCTTCACACATTCCCTTGACCATGTGACATTCTCCATCATGGTCAATAAAGTTAGGAAAGTGAATTTTACATGTACTCACGTCGTGGCTGGCATTGGCTCCGAGTCCATAGCTGTTGTTTTTAACTTTCACTTTGATATGGTCAGTGGCGCCTTGCTCAGTCCTGCCCAGGCCCTGCACATGAGAAGAGGACACATGACATGCATTCGACTCATTCACCCGACTCATTCATTTACTGATACCGATAAGTCTCCATGTCCACACGTTACCTTCCCCTTGGACCAGCCCATTCGCTCCAACATCTTCTGGCCAAATTTAGAGTCATCTTTGCTCCAGGAGCTGTTCCTGGGGTCAACAGACCACTTCTGTTTCCTCCGGGCTGAGATGACAGCAGAGACAGTATTTTACATCCTATTCAGTTATGATGTTGAAAGACGCCGAAGAATTAGGAAACAAGAAACATAACCATGTGGACGCATACAATAATGATCACAAAACAGAATTGCAAAATTGTCATTTTTCACATACAATCACACAAACATAGAAAAACATGGCGAGAAACACTTGCACCATGCGGCCCAATGAGGGTGACCAATACAACAAACGTTCATAATATAGACAACATGGAGCACATTGACAACAAAACACAAATATCCACACTGCAGAGCACATTTAAACAACATAATGAGATAAGGACGAAGCATGCTTATCAAAAACACATCGACAGACAACTAAAGTCATTAAGGAAATACATGCCAACACGGTGAGCCGAGTGTTGTTCAGTTGACGAGTATAAGATAGAGACTAAAACCATTACAAACAAGACATTTAGGTACTCATGACGAGTGGCAGTTCGACAGCAGGTGGAAACACGTGTTAGCTCATTGCGTTGTTGCTAACGCTAGTGCTAACTGCACAGATACTACCCGAAAAGTACTAAAACGTCGACTATTTTCAAATAGCAAGTCTGACCAGGATATAACAGCCGTTGTCTACAAACACGTCATGCAGAAACAAATACAATCACTGATACAAAGACATGAAACGTTCATAAAAACGTCAGAGGAAAATGTACATACGCTCAGCTAGCATGGACATCCTGGGGTCCTCAACCGGCTTGGGACGAGAGTAGGCGTCTTATAAGGTGCCTGAAGACAAAGTTTGACAATGCGAGTTTTTTGTTTTACTTGTTCATATGTGAAATAATATGCCATTTGTGACGCATTGTATATTCATGTAGATGTTTTAATTTGCATTATAATTCAATAATTAGAGTTAAAAAGCAAATGGTATTGGCAGCAGTGCGTGTAAGTCTTCTGGCCAGCAGGCGGCGTTGCATGAACACAACACAGTCAAAGGCACAAACACACACACACACGTACACTCACAAGGGGTCACTCAGGTTCAATGAACTCATGACGTCATATAGCTGAGTGACGAGCTTGGAGGGCCCAGTGTATACAAACACATTGGATTGCTATACATTTAAACGTCATAAGAATAATTGAATATATTTGGAGTCTCTAACCCTCCTTGCGTATGTATTGTAGGCCGATATCATTGGAGGTTTGTGTGTTTGACTTTTCCAAACCATCGTTTCAAGAAAAACTAAAGTTGATCTGAATTTCTATTTGCCAGTGTGTCTGTGCGATCTGCACGTATCAGCTGATATCAGCCCACGAATCACCAGAGTCTGGCTCCACCCAAACATGCAGAGGCAAACCTAAACCCGTATTTGAGAATTGTGCAATGTTCTGCTGCGGAGAGCCAGCAAAAAGAGGAATGATTTGTTCTTCCCGATGTTGCTGAGATATGATCACACCACCTTTGATTCAATTCAGTGCTTTAGCCATTTCCTTCAGTAACGCCAGAGATTGCACATGCACGGATGATCAGGATTGGGGTCGTGCTGAGAGGTGGCTTTTGTGGTGGAAATTTGACGGGATCACTATTATTTATTCTTGTGTAGTACTTTTTAGCTGGTTAATGTGTATTTTTTTTTTACAACAGTCCTGTTCCCAGATAATAAATCCCCTTATCTGTGTGAGAGTCTCCCTTTGGGGAGAGTCTGTTTAACCCCCGCCCCCCCTGAGATCACAGAGTGGTCTGCACCTGTTGACTGAGCAAGATGCCAAAGCACTTGCAAAGTGGGAGACTTTTTTGCTGTGACAGATGTCCAACTGAGACCCAGAGAGAGGGAGGATAAATAGGGACAGGAACCTGTGTTCAGTGGGGGCATTTACTCAAACTACTCTCTGCCGTGTAGTTCTGTGTTCTGTTCCCTCTTTGGCCAACGATTGAAATTTTGATGCATGCGACTTCTTCACTCTCTTTCCTTGACTCCACCCAGAAAGGAACATTTGGAAAAAGCAAGTCATACATTTAGGTCATTATACATTCATAAAGATGTCAGTATATCATTGTTTTGTAATTGAATTTCTGCAGATAAAATGACAAAAATGCACAGAAATCCTATACACTGCACCTTTAAGGGTATAGATGAGCATCATGTTTTCATGTCCAACATTAAATTCATCCTCTGTCAATTCACCAAAATGTCTAAAGGAGAATTTTGTCACAGGCTTTTATTTTGTTGAGAACAAAAACAACAGTCAGAAATCAAAACCGTGCAAAACTGAATCTGAACATAAAAGTCATTTCTTTCATTACACTGTAAACAAAAATAAAAACTACACCCTTACTTTGATAAGCAACCAGAAACCGAGGGTTATTCGCACAAAGACAAATCTCCCAGATAAATGACGAGAGGCGCTGCCTCAGTAACATCAGCAGAGCTAAATAGTCGTCCGGACACTTTCTTGGCTGTAACTGGATGATTGCTTTGTTCTCCTAATCACCGCCCCTGGGTTTTATGCTATGTTGCCCCAAGCGGCCGCATCAATCAACTTTATCATCCGTCTATAATTAACAATGGTTTACAGGAGGTGTCTGTTGAACAGGTTTGAAGTGACCTTGGGTAACGAGACAACAACATGGCAACACCTTTCTAAGTCTCACCTGTCAGATGGGGAAAAAAATAAAACTTAGGTACTTCAATCAAACAATGATACGTGTGCCCTACATTCTGTGTGTTTGTTTAGGTTAAATAAATGTCATCAAGAGGTTTTATTTCCTTGTATGCTCTGAGAAAACAACCCGGGTCACCTTCAGAGTTGTTTTCAAGAAAGGTGCTGGTGCTTTGTAGGATCACTAATGACTAGAAGCTCTTTGAATCCTTATAAATCCAAATAGATACGACTGTAATCCAGACGTAAACAGGGAACTTCTTTGGAATTGAATTTGTTCAATGACAAAAACAAGAACAACAGAA
>JAFBJT010026906.1:0-20570 GCA_016785325.1 Chascanopsetta lugubris | reverse complement strand
GTGTGTGTGTGTGTGTGTGTGTGTGTGTGTGTGTGTGTGTGTGTGTGTGTGTGTGTGTGTGTGTGTGTGTGTGTGTGTGTGACTGTGACAGTGTGACTGGTGGCTGCGTGTGTGACACTGGGCGTGCTCAGCTCTCCTGTACGCCGGGCTCGTTCGCCTTCACTGTGGGTGACGTCAAACCAGCATGGCGGTCAAGGTGACTTCGGCATCGCTCTCTCTCCTGTCTCCCCACATTCTCCTCTATCAAAGCCGCTGCTCTTGCGTCTGTTCCTCCTCCAAACCGAGGCGACTCCCGGCCGCTGCCGCGGGGACCGGGTTCGGGGGCGGGGGGCTTGCGTGCGTGTCAGCAGCGGGTGGTTGTACTCTGGAGAGGCTGTAGCATCCTTGTGCTAGCCTCCGCCCGCTGCTACTGACCGGCCTTGAGGCATCCACAGCCTCGGAGTTAGCAGCGATGCTAAAGATGCTACGGCAGCGCGCACCTACCGCTACACAACCGAATTGACCTATCGTATTTCCCCCGCTGTCGGTTCGTTGACGTGGCGTATTTTCTCTGCTTAAACGTGTCATTATCACGGTGTGTGTCCTCGTATGAGTAGCTCTACTTGCTAGCTAGCTGCACAGTTGTCAGTGGGCTGGTGTTGACATTTAGCTCGGCAATTAACCTCTACCGGGTTAGTCGAGCTAACAGCCTCGGGTAGTTAGTTTTGGTAACTAGCTATTAATGTGTCCCTCCTCTGGCTTTGTGTCGTTTGTCTGTCACAACAGCGTACACACAAAGGAGACACTACATTCCGCTCAAGCCGTTGTTGTTTTGCTTTCTTTTCTCGGTTCGTCTGTGCAAATGTCAAAGCACAACTGGTTTCGCCCTGCGGTGTCATGACGTTGTGTTGTCGTTGTTGTAGGTGCAATCTACTAAACGCGGGGACCCGACTGAGCTGAAAGGAATCTTCCAAAGGGTAAGATCTCACTGTGTCCTGTCCCGTATGTTTGGTTTGTCATGTGTATTGTGTTTTCAGTGTGTACACATCCAGACTCACTCACTTCCATCATCTGCTCTAAACATCTGGTCCCAAGACTTGCCCGCTTGAGCTTGTAAGATTGTGTCATGGGGTTTAAATTAAAGCATTAGCCACAGTCAAAGCTCCGACACAGGCTGCTGTTGTTAAAGGTGCAGTGTGTGCTGTTTATTTAAGTGGAATCGTTTCCATTTCGTTTGGCTTGAATTGAATCTTGAATGTGTTTCATCAGCGAGTAATCACCTGGTGTTGACCAGTTATACCTGGAGATGGCCTCCTTTTGGAGAGAGGTGTTTGAATGATAATTGAAGGTATTCATTCATAGGTCCTTCATGTGTGGAAGGGAAGGGTGAATCCATGTGTACTCAGGTCCAACATACCACTCCACCTCTAGATGTCTCTCAGCCCTACACACTGCACCTTGAATGCAAAGTTAATGGCGCCTGAGTAGTGTGTCATGAATATTAAAGGTTTTCGTTTAACAACCGTGAGGCGATCAGCGCTCTGTCAGTGTCGCTTCAACGTTTGACCCGAGGGCCTGTAGTCATTCAGTTTCAGGGCGGACCAGCTCGCACTTATGCTTAAGCTCACACTCCTTTATAGACAAAACTGAGGTCACAGCAAAGCATGCCGTGTGAGCATGACGCATCAGAAGGAAGGAACTGACAGTGGACTCCTTGGTTAACCTTCACCTTTCTTCAAATGTCTTCTGCGTGGCGAGTGAGTGACCAGCCAGGTGTCACGTGCGCTTGCAGTTGTTGGGTCGGCTCATACACACACACACACACACGCACGCAGGTCAAATATCTGAAACACTGTAGCATGCGTGTCTGCTTGTTTATGCAGCACTGATGGTGCAAGATTGATGACCTTCAGGTGGCAGCATGAAGTGCAGGGGAAGACAAATACTAACATTCTGTTTCAGCAATCAAACGTGCACAGGATGATCTGACAGCTAACAGTGAGGCGCATAAAGGCAAACATGCACAGGTATTATGCTGTCTCGCGCTTTATGACGCCAGCTTGGGAACAAACAGCCCATAGTAAACACAAAGCTGGTGTTCACTTCAACTCAAATCCCTGTTCTCCACACATGCCACTGAACGCTGTGGACACTGCAGGCTGGTTAACCAAGCTAACGTGAAACCATGCCAACCAAGGCTCAGGTGTCCGCATTCATGCCATGTCTCTGTTTCTCAGTATGCCAGTGTTGTGGACAAGGATGGGGAGAGGTTCATGACCCCTGGAGACTTTGTCCAGAGGTATCTTGGTCTACACACACAGATCCACCACAACCCCAAAACTGTGCAGCTCATCGCTGCCGTGGCCGACACCACCAAGGACGGGTACGTACCCACGCAGCTTATCAATGCTAAATGACTGTTTACTGAGCTGTGACTGATTAAAACTTCCCAATAATGCCACACATAGATAAGATAAGACTGTTGACAAACACGTGCACAACAGGTATTTGGTAGTGTACACATTTATTTATCGTAAAGATGTTAAGAAAAGTGCCAAATGCTGTCTCCGAGGTTGTGTGTGTCTGACTTGTGTGGTTCCTGGTTCCGAGAGTATCCTCAAATGCTCTGATCCTGGCTTCAGTCCAGGTTCTGTGATGTGTTTATGATGGACAATAACTTTTATTTCTTCCACCGCGCACCGTCGGCAGGCTGATATCTTTCCAGGAGTTCCTTGCGTTTGAATCGGTGTTGTGCGCACCAGACACTCTCTTCATCGTAGCCTTCCAGCTGTTCGACAAGAATGGAAGCGGATCAGTTTCCTTCGGTATGAAACGTGACTTTTTACAGGGTTTTCACCCCCTCTGGTTTTTATGGTGATGGCAGTGAGCACACAGTAAATCATAACAGTATAATTATAGCCCTGTGCATTGAGTGAAGTATTTTCGCAGTGCACCTTTTCTCTGCGTCCTGCACTGTGGGGCGTGAATGTCCCAATGTGACATTGTTAACCAGATTACTCCTCAGTCTAAGTCATTACACATGAACAGACTTACATAATTTCTCACATGCACTGCGTCTACCTTCTGTATTACGTCACTCACAAAACCCTTTGCCATGTTACATTTCATCCAGTTTCATCATTGTATATCACGGAAATTGTACACGTGGGGCCTTAACTATTTTTGCTGAATTGTTTTTGCAGCTGTATTGTTCTTTGCTTACTGTTGCCTTTGTGCTGCAGAAAATGTACGTGACATTTTCAGCCAGACCACCGTGCACCACCATATTCCTTTCAACTGGGAGGGGGAGTTCATCCGTCTGCACTTTGGGCACGACCGCAAGAAGTGCCTCAGCTACCTCGAGTTCACCCAGTTCCTGCAGGTACAGCCGCACACCGAGATTCACCAATCAGCTTTGAGTGTTTGTGCACTCACGTTTGTCTATTACTCACTCCCTCTGTCTCTAAAGGTTACTTTGACTTATTTTTACTCTGGACTCATGTGGTGTCTTGTTTCATACAGGAGCTACAGTTGGAGCATGCGCGCCAGGCGTTTGCCCAAAAGGACAAAGGGAAGAATGGCGTCATCTCCGCCATGGACTTCAGTGACATCATGGCCACCATCAGACACCACATGCTCACACCCTTTGTGGAGGAGAACCTTGTCTCGGTGAGTGTGTTTGAGCGAGCAGGGAGCTGCCTCGCCGTGTGTAGTTTCACATCACGGCCACAAAGAATATTCATCTTGAATTTCAAAAACTGAAGACTGAAATAGCTTCTCGAACATGCTGAGAGTGGCAGGTGACATTTTCTGCTCCCTCTTGAAAACCCCAAAACATTTAGATAGTAGATTGGGAACTTTGTTTATATACCGTGCCTGAACTGCCACTGTCCTTCTTCCTCCAGGCTGCAGGTGGCAGCACCTCTCACATGGTCAGTTTCTCATACTTCACTGCCTTCAACTCCCTACTGAACAACATGGAATTGATTCGCAAGATCTACAGCACACTGGCCGGCTCACGGAAGGACACGCTCGTGACCAAAGGTGCTCCCATCGTTAAATGACTGTGGTTTGTTGTGTTTGTGATGTTCTCGTGATGCCAAGAAGGATCGGGCTGTTCCCTTTCTCTCATCACTCTCTCTTTCTCTCCCCTCTACAGAGGAGTTTGTTCATGCTGCCAACAAGTTCGGTCAAATCACTCCCATGGAAATTGACATCTTGTACCAGCTGTCAGGTCTTCACTCTCCCTCGGGGTAAATGATCACTCATGAATTCAAACTGACGTTTTCCTGATCGATTGTTTGACCTGCCTGTGTGCGGAGTGAACAGCCATGTTTGTAACAGAGGAATTCATGTGTCAGGCGGCTGAACCTCACTGACATCGAGAGGATAGCCCCATTAGAGGAAGGATGTCTGCCCCACCACCTTGCTGAAAGCCAGAAACAGGTAGGGCACATGCGTACGCATACTTATTCTGGTTTGTCATTGACGCACACATGGGGGTATTTTCAAAGAGTTCCCAGCCCAACAGAGAGAGAGGATGTTTGGGCCACAGCTGCACTGCCATAAAGCCTTTGATCACTTTTCATAAAAACCTATATAGTGATATAACAATAATGCATGGTGCATCCTTCTCTGGTCTCTTCCTCAGACTCATGGTGATGGCTCCAGGTCTGTATGGCTCCAAATTGCAGAGTCGGCCTACAGGTTCACTCTGGGCTCCATCGCTGGAGGTGAGCTCTCTGATGAACTGGACAGCATCCAGCTATGTGAAGTTTGATGAACCGTATTCACTCCGAGTTATTGTGTGTCTGCAAAGCCACGGGAGCGACAGCAGTGTACCCCATCGACTTGGTTAAGACTCGTATGCAGAACCAGAGGTCCACGGGCTCCTTTGTCGGGGAGCTGATGTACAAGAACAGCTTCGACTGCGCTAAGAAGGTGCTCCGCTATGAAGGCTTCTTTGGCTTCTACAGAGGTAGGACATGTCACGCTCAAAACTGCACCGGGTATTCTTCAACTGCCTTCACACCATTTATTATTCTTGTGCTTGTTATTATGCAAGCCTGGATCTCACTTGTCTGATCACTTTCTCCACATCAGATTTAACCTTATCTCCCACTCTGTATTTAGTAATGAAATGAGATCTTTCCCTGATGCTCCACAGGTCTGGTCCCTCAGCTCATAGGTGTGGCACCAGAGAAGGCCATCAAACTCACAGTGAGTATGGCTGTACACAGTGATGGTCCTTCTCCACACCTCAGCTGTTATGTTTGTGATAATCATGAATTTGGTTGCACTTTTAACCGTTAATACCTCACATTGACGGTCAAATCAACAAAGGAAAATCGCCCTTTAAGCCTGCAGTTGTGGTGATGTGGTGATGGGCAGGGTGTCATCCTCTCCCAGGCAGGAGAGTAAATATGAAAGCCTTTAATTGCCTTTTTGTTCCTTCACTCGTTTTGTCTGCATTCCGCAGGTGAACGACTTTGTAAGAGACAAGTTCACTGGCAAAGACAACGAGATTCCTTTTGTCGCTGAGATTCTGGCTGGTGGCTGTGTAAGTACCAGCACCAAGTGTTTTTATTTATTAATACATAAATGAACAGTAAGTGATATGAAAATGTAAAAGTGTACGGTTGGAAGAAATCATCTGTGCATGACGTACTTCATGTCGTATTAACTTGTTTGCAGAGTTCCACATTGTGTTACTAACATCAGCCTCCAGAGCCGTGATTCTCATGTCCAATGCAAAATGTTGTTTGTTTCTTCTGTTTTTGTTTTCGATAGCGTTGTTCATCCCTTCAAACTTTGGCCCACCATGCCTTACTGCCCCGGGAAATGGCAAAGTAAATGACTGATCAGGATTCAAATTTTTACTCATGATACCTTTTGTCATCAGCAAAACTTGGCTCCCACACCTTATCTGTGAACATGTGACTTGCAGGAGCAGCGTTGTGTCATTTTCTCATACAGAGAGTGAATAAGATTCTCCCCTCATATATTCAGGCCGGAGGCTCTCAGGTGATATTCACCAACCCTCTGGAGATTGTGAAGATTCGCCTGCAGGTGGCAGGTGAGATCACCACTGGACCCCGAGTCAGTGCTCTCAGCGTGGTCCGTGACCTGGGCTTCTTCGGCCTTTACAAGGTACAGTACATCCAGAGACATGGTGAATTTGCTCCTTTCATCCGTCATTTATGCACATTCGCGTAGTCTAACTTAAGTCATACAATCGTCTAAATCATTTGTCGTCATGTACACAGGGTGCTAAAGCTTGCTTTCTGAGAGACATCCCGTTCTCCGCCATCTACTTCCCCGCGTACGCACACTTGAAAACCTGTTTTGCCGATGAGCAGGGCAGACTGGGACCACTGCAGCTGCTCACAGCCGGAGCCATCGCAGGTACCTTCAGAGTGTGACCCAGACCAGGCCATGTTCCATGTGGTCTTGTTCTGAGTGACACGAAAAACGAGAGGTACCTCTCAACTAATCCGACTTTCTGTCTGACTCCATTTCCCAGGTATCCCTGCAGCCTCCCTTGTGACGCCCGCTGACGTCATCAAGACTCGTCTGCAAGTAGCAGCCAGGGCGGGACAGACCACCTACAACGGAGTCATTGACTGCTTCAGGAAGATCATGAGAGAGGAGGGATTCAGGGCTTTGTGGAAGGGAGCAGGAGGTGTGTGTCTGTTTGTGTCCGTTCCCCCGGAAGCATCAACATTATGAATCATAATGACCAATGTGTCCCCACCCTCTGTCCTCCAGCCCGTATGTGCCGGTCCTCTCCTCAGTTTGGTGTAACTCTGGTGACTTATGAGCTGCTTCAGCGATGGTTCTACGTGGACTTCGGAGGACAGTAAGTGAAACCACCAGAAACCACACTCAACCTCCAACTGCCAGATTTACACCTTGTGATATAAGAGATGGGGTTGTTATTTAAGCCTGTTTCCTTATACATTTTGCTCACTTTACCCCTTATCTTCTCCTAAAAAAGGAATTATAGGTACAGCATGTTGATTTTGAGACATCTAGTGGTGAAATTGCATATTGCAACATAGATACCTCTCGCCTCAACACCTATAAGCTTCGGTTACTAACCTTCAGAATGTGTTTAGTTCGACAATTCTTGGCCACCAAAAAAACATGGTTGTGCAGTAAACTCACATCACATGTTTACAATATATGTATCTAAAAGTGCGACGAACATATTTTTCCTCATTATTATTTATGTATTAAAAACCTTCTCCCCCTCTCTGCAGTCGTCCTACAGGTTCCGAACCTACGCCCAAGTCTCGCATCTCCGAGCTTCCTCCCATCAACGCCGACCACGTCGGGGGCTACCGCCTGGCCGCCGCCACCTTCGCTGGGGTGGAGAACAAATTCGGCCTCCACCTCCCCAAGTTCAAGTCCTCCGGCGTGGTGTCTATACATCACCCAGAGCCAGTCGCCGCTACGCCAGAGCAGGCCCCCTAGAGGCCGCTGGTGTGTCCATATCATCTCTGCCATCTCTCCACTTCTACCAGGGGCCAGGAACTTAGATACACAAACGAACCACAGTTGCAATGGTACACTCCGCGAATAGGGGCCATAATGTTAGGAACGAACAACACCCGCCTGTTCTCTCCGACGGGGGTAAAGGTGTGATCCGCTGGTCCCGCGGTCAGTCGGCAGACATAGACTTGGACGGGACCAGAGCGCCGACTGTGTTGTATATCGAGTGCCTGCTCTCTCCTGGCATCTTCATCCTTTGTGTTCCTTCTCTTCAGCATTTGTATAAAGATGACTCTTGGGCACTCCTCTCTCTCATGAGTAGCTGATAAGATTTCTATTTAGTTCTTCTCATACTTATTTTAAGTTGGGCGTTTCATATTGGACCGCAGGCGTAGAAAATGTTAGACCGGTCAGCACATTGTTTGGGCTTTGCTATCGAGCCGCTCCTGACACAGGGAAGTTATGTACTGTATATATTGTATAACTGCAGAGGGGAAGATGTTACAAGGCAGTACTCCAGTGGTAACATACAGTTGGCATCATTCTACAGTAACTGTAACATTTACGGCATTGTGGGGCCTTGGGTCCTGGTCTCCTGAGAATCGCTCATACTGATGTACAAAAGTGTTTTTCTTGCTGAAACAAGAATCATGAGCAGAGAATTAGGTATTAATAAATTAAATGTATCTCAATTCAGTCATTGTATTTTATTGAAATAAATCATCCATATGGGTTTAATTTTATCGAGAAGTCTCCAGTTTTTTTTCCAATGCAAACCGGATCAATAACAGGGAAAGAGATGGTACAGTAATTCTTGGTAGAACACTGACAGTCCGTCCTGTTGTATCAAACCTGGTAGCTACATCACATTTCAGTCTCATTTTAATTATTAAAACCATCAAAGATTTAGCCTGGTAGAGTTGTGTTGATCATTGATGCATTCGGATTACATGAACAGTCAGATAGAAAAAAAACTTTGTCAGCTTTGTCTTTACAAGTTGATGTAATTGAAACAGAACTGTATGTAATTCATTTAGATCCTCTTAAGGAGGACACGTCTGAAAACTGTTTTACTACTGAGACAAGAACAGAGTAGAAAACAACAACCTTTGGTACAGAAAGAAAGCATTACTGTACTGGTGTCAGTAAATTCAAGGTAAGTAGAATAACAGACTTTAACTGGTAAAAAGCTTGTAGGAATGTACTATGCAAGCTTTAAGTACAAAGCAGCATTGTTAACGAAAAACAAGATATTTAAATAAGTGCCACCATTGGAATAAATATTAAATATTGAAGTGGTTAAAATGTTAGAGGGACACACATCTGCACAGGCTGGAAAAGTGTGTTAAAACGAAAGATCCCGTTTAGTCATCGTATTCAAGAGGAAATGATACTGATATGTCAGCATTTCTTTTGCCCCTCAGAAAGCACCCCGCCACCCATGAGCACAAGTGTGTCCAGGAAATATTTCAACATGTAAAAACACTAAAATGGTAATAAAAAGGTGCAGGTACAAAGGTTTTGCATATTTTTAAAAAAAGGGCTGAGTTGGTTGAGGCCTCAGGAGAGGAGCAGTTTCTGGAGCCCTGAGGATGAAATCAAAGCTAGAGTGGACAGTCATCCCAAATATCACTTCCTGTTTCCTCTGTTTATCTTTCAGTCGCCTAAACTTCTGCACTACCACTGCTACATAGGACATTCATTGATTCTAGCAATCTTCTCTTACGGACATTTAAAAGGATCATCTAAAATAGTCTAATACTGTCTTTTCTATCCATTTTCACTCTGCACGTCTCCTCAGGCCAGTTCATGATGTAGTGAGCGGGAAAGCTGGAAGCCATAAAGGACGGAGAGATGCTCCTCAGGCAGTGTCGAGTAGTGTAGTGTGCCGTGTGTGTGTGTGTGTGTGTGTGCACTGGGGCCTGTTGCACCAACTGGTGTCATTAAGCAAAGTCTGGTGTGACTTGATTTTTAAGTCCAGTTGCACCAATTAGTGTTAAACCCTTATCTCACTAAGACCTGTTGTTAACGTGACACCAGGTCAAGAGTAGCTGGAGAGTCAAAATGTCAGCCAGTAGAATGAGGTGAGGAAATTCTGTGCTCAGCCCAACTTGTCTCCGTGTCTCCCCACATTCCCCACATAAGGGGGAGGGGCTAAAAACAGCAGTTTACAGCTCTCTCTCTCACTCCCTCTCTCTACGGTTTACTGTCCTTGTTTGCCCTGGTGAGGCAATCCAGGTCAGTAACTGTACTTACATTTTTCTGAAGCTAACAGGCTAATAAATTGACATGTTCAGCCTCTCTATGATTTCATCTGCTCCATTTCTGCCTGCTTTAATCTACACACAACAAATACCACAGTCAGGGTGGGACTGGTTGATGTGAAAATGAGTGTGCGGCATGGCATTTATGGTGGGGGAAAATGAAACTTTCTGACACTAATTGTTATCTATGAGCATTAAAGAGGGCGTCCTTTAGTAGTTACTAAGACTGGGCATACTTGAGACTTCTCTCGTTTGGCTGGTGCAGATGAGCTTAAGTCCATTGTTAATCTTTACAAAAAGTGGCATACAGTTGGTGCAGCTGGCCCCTGGGTAAGGGATTTATGAGCTGTTAATAGTGTGGAGAGGTTTGCATTATCACACATTGGCCAGTTCGTCAGCTTCATCTCGATTCTCATTGATCTCAGCCAACGTCCTGACGAAGCGTGTCCACTCGTCAGCCTTGGGGACGCAGATTTGCTGCAGAAAGACACAGGTGATACACCAACAGTGGGTCAAACAGTGTGTGTGGAAGTACCATTGATTATTGTGGATTAAGCTGGAACCTTGTTGAGAAGAATAAAGATAAACACAGCTAAGACAAGTGAAATACGTTGAGTTTTCAATACAAGTGATGAATCTTTGTTTGAATTTGAAAGTATTTTCTGTTCATAATGAACTTAAAGTGTCAATACCAAATCTCATCACACATTTCCTGAACCCTGGCTTTTATAGAACTGGCTAAAAACCCAAGCATAAAAGTAAAAAGACGTCTCACCTCCCCTACATCGTAGACCTGAACATGTCCCTCTGAGTCCCCGGTGGCGATTTCCTTTCCAGTGTGAGCCCATCTCACACGGTTCAGTGCTGGAGACCCCTCCACACACACACTGGCTGTGGGAACCTAGAGAACACACATCAGCTTAGACTGGTGAGACGCTAATACATCTCCTGTATAGACATATTTTATTGTTAGTCAGGTGTTTTTTTGCAGAGTAGACAAAATACAACATGTCTATTGCTGAGCTGTGAAGTCTGAACGTACAATTCTAAAATATTATTGGGTAAAAGCAACATCTTCAAAAGTATCCTCGCGCTTGTTCGTACCTCAGTGTCATTGTTGAGGTTCCACAGGTCCAGGCGTCCAGCTAGGTCCACACAAGCAAACAGAGCAGGGTGTGTTGGAGACCACATAGCATCATACACATAGTCACAGCTGTCCTCGAATGAGTACAAAGGACGGGTACTCTGTAAAGAGGTACAGAGGAAGACATGGATTCAAGTCAAACCTACCCAATAACGTTGTGGCACAGTTGTGCGTGAGTACGTGTCTCACCTTGGTGCTCCAGAGTTTGACTGTCCAGTCAAAAGAGGCGGAGATGAAAAGATGAGAGAAGTCAACAGGTCCACCGGCGCTGTGACAGCTCAGCCCAGTCACGGGACCATGGTGGCCCTCGAACACCTCGGTGATACCTGCCTTACTGTGACACGCGAGTAACATGTCTGCGGTGAACACTGCTATCCGAGGCCTTCACCCCAAAAGGAGTTTGGTGTACGTAAGCAAAACGAAAAGCAAAAAGATTTGCTGCCGGACTCACCTCCCGTGTCGACAGGCGGTGTAGACGGAGCCGTCCTCACTTCCCACGACAAAGTTGTTTACGTCTCCCAGAGGGAAGGCCATGGAGGTGACAGCCACTGCCTTGCTCTGTTTGAACACCAGCTCCAGACTGTCCTGCGGGCAAACATCACACCGACTCAGACTCCCTGACCAACCAACTGTCGTGTCAGTGTCTGTGCATCATCCGCGCCAGGTCGTCCTACCTGTGGCTGTGAGAGCATGTCCAGGCTCCAGGAGCACATCTTTCCATCGGTGGAAATGCTGATCAGGTTGTTGGCGTTCTGTGTTCCCACCACGTTCACACAGTACACAGGGTGCTGAGGATAAAAGAGCACGGCACCATAAATATGGAGCAAGACGCAGAAGGGACAACTGACTCGAGCATAGAAAACCCTCCACAGTAAATACAGAGAGGAAGATGTTCTTCAGATTGAGTTTACTGTGTGAGCAGCTGCAGACAGGGGAGTTCTCTGAACAGGGGTGCGCTTGTTGCTCCTGTTGTCCCATAGGACAATCTGTCCCGAGTATGTCCCACCAACCACCAGGTTTGGGTGGAACTTTGCAAAACCAGCCGACATCACCTCTGACTGCAGGAGAAAAAAAAAAAGAAGAATTGCATGCAGATTTTTGTAAACGCATAAAGAAAGTCAAGTGCTCGCAGAGCTTCGCTCACCTGACAGTGGAAGATGTACTCTGGAGTGGCCTTCTTGTACTTCAAGTTCCAGACCAGTGCCACACCATCAGGCTCGTGGGGAGCATCCTCATTGTTGTTATATGAAGCCACAAGCAATTCAGGATACTGAGAGGAACACGGCAGAGCAGAGAAGAAGCAGTAAATGGAGGTGAGAATCTTCATAGTGATTTAAAAATCCCTAATTTATTAACAAACAAAAACAAACACATCATACCTGAGGGGACCAGTCAAGACAGGTGACCACTCTGTTTTTAGTCCAGCGTTCGTCGGCAAAATGTCTGTTCAGAACAAGCTTTGCTCCCGCCTGCAAGTCACTGAAAGAGACAGAAAAGACTTTCTACTGACACCAACCTCTACATCTACAGCTTTATTTACAGCATTGAGACAGTTGTTTAAGAGACCCACCCCTCTTTATCCTCCAGATCTCTGCCGCTGTAGTCGAAGCAGACGTCCACTTGTTCAGCCAGAGCTCTCTCTACAATTCTACTGCCTCGCTCGAAAAACGACAAGAACTCCTCAGAGTGCAAGACCTGCAGCTTCTCCTCTTCCGTCAGCTCCTTTGGGGTGTCTTCATGCAGATAATCGAGTATTCAAGGAGGAAAAATGTGAGGGAATGCTGAACATTATAAAAGAAGCAATATGTCATTTTTCACAATATAATCACGACCAAAAAATCAAATAATGATGTTTGGCAACTGAGGTTTGATGCAGGGTTCATTTAGTTATAACAGTTTGCTTGATGTAGTATACTGTTGTTTGTAGATGACATGTTCTAACACAAGACTGCCATCTGCTGTTGAAAAATGAAATATGTCCTTACCTTCATCCTGCTGTTCACCCTGTTCATCTTTCTCTTCCTGGTTGTCCTCCACTGCTGGCGGAGCAGTAATCTCCTCATCCTCTTCTTCATCTGAAACACACAGGTTTTGTTTCGTTTTAAGATTCCGAATTTTAAATAAGAGGAGGAAACATAAAAGAGTATATGTGTCTGGGTTTGTTGACCTGCTTTTCGATCGCCGTGTGTCAGGGCCTCAGTGGGTGTCTGTGTTTCTTTGGAGTAAGACACCATTTCCCGTGGGACAAAGTCCACCTGGGTCAGTTTGGACATGCCCAACCTCACTGCTCCACGCCTGCAGACACACACACACACACACACACACAAATGTGGAAATAAGATAACACATGCAAACAATTGCGAAACAGTGGATAACATCAATAATGATGCACAGAGATAATATCAACACAACTGGACAAATCTAAGATGAAACCACAAAAACTGAATAAGACTGGAAGACAAGCTAGAGGAGAGAGGAGGAGGAGCAGTACCCCATCAGCTCAGAGTCGGAGTGCAGTTGCAGAGTAGAGGGGTCAGGATCCCAATGCAATGTCCTTATACAGCCAAATCACCAGATGGTATTAGTAAGAAGAAAACACAGGACAGAGGAGTAAAAAGGGGATGAAACCAAATGCAGAGGATGAGAGAAACGTTAAGAGATTGGAAAGACAGAAAACAGGGAAGAGGAAGGAGGACAGGGAGAGAAGAAGAACGGAGCGCATGTTAATTTCGAGACATCAGCGTGCTGGTGAAAAGGCAAAGAGGCGACACATCAGAGATCATCAAGTATAATTACACTGTTAATACACACACACAGCATGCATGTATGACTCTACACCACAAAAAAATGATCACCATCTCTATTACTGCATCACATCCACACACACAAACCTGGGTCCTGCGTTGCCGTCCCCAGAGTCTTGGCTTCCTGCGTCACTGCCCACTGATTTGTTGGAGGGGGACATGGGGGCGGGGACTAGGTAGTGAAACAGACACGTATCTTCTGTTACTACCCTGAGGGGCTGAGCTGTGAGAGCGTGTGCACGTTTGTGAGTGTGTGAGTGGATGAATGGGTGAGTGAGTGCATGATTAAGAGAGGGAGTGAGGTATGGCAGGGGTGAGTGAGTGTGTGAGTGAGCGAGTGAGTGAGTGAGTGAGTGAGTGAGTGAGTGAGTGAGTGAGTGAGTGAGTGAGAGATGTTGCATGCAGCAAGGAGGGCAGAAACACCAAAGGACAAACAAAGGGGAGAGAGGAGAGAATGAAAATAAATGGCAGGCAGGTTTCAGGAGACATGCACAAAAACAGTTGTGTAAAAGTGTTCAGAAATTGTGTGAGGAGAGGAGGGGAACGCAGAGTGGATGAAATCAAGCCAGACCACAAAGTTAGAAGTCAAAAATCCATTGATCACACAACCAGAAAGTGATGGGAGATAAAGTGGGGTGAGGGATAAAAATAGAGGCATGCTGGCAGTGTGTGTGTCTGTGTGTGTGTGTGTGTGTGTGTGTGTGTATTTACCATGGGGAATGTCAGGAGTGATGCCAACACTCTGCAGGAGTGCCTCCGCCTCCCTCCTCTTCCTCTCTAGGTCAGAGTCTTCATGGCCACCAGAGGAACCACCCCCTGCCTCCGCTCCACGCTTTGAATCCCCCTACAGAGAACCAAATGCACACAACGCCAATGTATCACACTATGAACAGGAACCAAACACTGCCCATCTTAAAACAAAGCAGACATCTTGGGCAGTTCTTCATTATGAATTCAAGCGAGCAATTGTTTACATACATCCTTCTTTTTCTTCTCCTCTTCTTTTCTCTTCTTCTCTTCTCGAATCTGGGCAATCCGCTGTTTCTTCCTCTCCAGCTCAGCCTTCAGCTCACTCTTGTCAGACATACTAAATGAAGATGAAGACATAATAGTGAAGAGACCACACAATAATAAAATAAAGACATTTGAAAAAAGGAACAATGGACATTGAGTGAAGTAGTGTGCTGTGCATTGCAGTGGAGCCAGTTGCACAATTCATCAGTGATCAGCAAAATAAAATACTGACACAGACAATAAGCGCACATTGTTTGCTCCGGTTATCAACCAGGTTAATAATGTGCAAACCCCTCAAGAAAACTTTACTGTCGTTTGATGGAATGGATTGAATGTTATACGCCTCCATCAGAAAAGGACATAAGTGAGATGATAAATCACTAAACATTATGAACTGATCATCCTGTGTGCAGAAGTCAGATAGAGGGCTGCAGTGTGGGATTGTATCAGTGCAGAAAGACACACACACACACACACACACACACACACACACACACCCCTGGGCCTGTCACACTGGGAACATGTGAACCACAACCAGCTATTCACAACAATGATCTCTTTATCTGTTTTCTCCATAGTGTCTTGAATCATTAAGGGTCTATATTAGAAAAAATATCCAAACTGAATATAAGACATTATCTAATAAAGAATGATGCCCTTATTTACGATTCAATTCTATAACATTTAGATTTCACTTTGTTATGGTAACATAGCATGTAGATATATAATGCAGGCAATGGCATTAGCAGTGTTATTAGCTTAGTATAGTATAGACATGTAAACATAAACACACAACAACAGACTGTTTATATTTATGTGCTAATCCTGTTAAATGTATGTCAATATCACTCTCTATATGCTCCACGTATCCACCCACTGACACACCTGTGGTCATTAACACAGGATTCGCATTAGTGTCTGTTCCATCCCACTTTTCCTCACAATAACCTGCCTGCTATGTGTTAGCTCTGTGTTTTGGGTGTTTCCTACTCTGTGTGTGGGATTTATCAAGCGTCTGCGAGGGGGAAGCTAAGCTGGCTAGCTGTGTTAGCATGCTAATCTCCATGGCAGCCAGCCGGCAGACGGACTGACGGGCGGGCCCGCAGTCCTACAATAAACCCCACATAACGGAAACATGACGGAACAACGCCCGAGCTTTTCTCTCCCGCCGTCCCCGAGTAATGTCTCATGGTACCACGGCTGTGAAGGGACAGAAGTAAATACCTGGAGTCGGCTGTTGGACGGAAACAGACGAGAGAACAACAGAGTCCAGTTCAGTGGGTGTTATGTGAGAAGTGACGATGAGCAGATAGTGGTGATGATGCTGGAAGAAGAGAACACCGCTGCAGTCCTCTTCCTCTGCGCACCGTCTGAAAACCAGGAGGCCAGTGAATTACTGCCCCCTGTTGACCAAAATAGGAAACTACATAATTTACAGGGGTTCAAGAATTGTGTAAGAAAAAAATATAAGTGATCATTCTAAGTTGAATTATATGATACTATATTAAATTATATTATACTATATTATATTGCTTTATATTATATTGTATTATTTTATATACTCATAATCACATGCATTTTCTGTTTCCAAAACAATAAAATAACTTATTTTTCTGTTTTATTTTTTTTAATTGTTTTTATATCATACAAAAGTTCATTGTGAGTCATCATATAAGCACTCATACACGTACATACACAATAAAGGAAGACTGTGAGAAAAACTCGTCAACCCTTCATGTCTATCTCATATAAATATGATCTGCATGATTGGACTTTTATGTAGATTTTGGATTTGGTTGGAGTCCTAAATGTTGTGAATACATTTGTTGTCTTTTCGTTCGTAGGCCATGATCTCTGGGGCTTTTTGTTTTTTATTCTTCTGGAGCATGGTTGGCATATTTGAAGGGGTCATAAAGGTCCCGTTTGAAGTCATAAGGGTCAAAGTAGTGTGGGGTTTTCTCCACCTCTGGTTCTGCAGGGACACTCTCCTCTGCTTTTGGTTCTTCCTCTTTCACCACCTTCTCCTCAACTGGTGCCGCTGGCGCAGGAGTTCCCACGATCGGACGGGGAGGGTGATCGATGAGGCAGTCGGGGTCCCAGTATGGGTCGCAGTCATACTCCATACCTTTGGCTACAACAGCAGGGGGTGGAGGTGGTTCAGACGTTTGGGGAGCAGGGGGAGGTGGTGCAGACTTTTTGGGAGCAGGGGGAGGAGGGGGTGGAGCTGCAGCCTTGATCTCCTCCTCGGTTTTGGGCGCGCATGCCGGGTTGAGTCGTGGGTCACACAGCACTGGAACAGCTCCAGTTGGCAGGTAGACGATCTGGGGTTTGCACAGTGGGTCCTTGGGGTGGCACAGGTAAATCTTCTGAGCATTCTCCAGGGGGTCGGGGGTGGGGGCGGGGGTGGTGGGAGGCAGGGTGGTGGTAGTTGGTGCTGCAGTGGTTGTCTGGACACCCAAGATGCTTTGGTAACTGGAGGCATCGGGTCCGTAGGTCAACTCCAAATGGCGCATCTGCTGATACAGCATCCTGATCCTGTCGATCTCATAGATCTGACAGAGAAGCATGAAATAATCACAGTGGACATTTTGAGATGGCTAGAACCACATGAATATGCTCACATGAATATCTCTGCTCATTTACAACTTACTCCCTCGATGTGTCCAATGCTGTTGTAGAAGCGGTAGTAGGACTGGAAGTCAGGAGTTCCCCTGTACCACTTTGGATCAATGTTCCTCTTTGGTCGAGAATTAGTCAGGAAGTCGTGTGCTTTAGCTGAATTGATGCTCACTGAGTGTGGAAGAACATGGGAACAGGAGTTTCAGGGATACTTCACTGATACTATTTGAATTGGAGAGATGCACTCAGTTCTTCTCTACTCTATGAGCACTATATGAGGTAGATCTCTTTAATATATAGATTTTTAAGGGATGATGCTAGTGCATCCTTAAACAAGAATATTGATTTGATATTAAAAAAAAGTTTAAATAAATAAAAAAAATACTTTAAACCTGACCAGATTATAATCTGTAAGAACATGATAATTACCTGCAGAATCCTTTACCTTCACCAGGGACGTTGCCTCTATCAAACCTGGAGAGAAGCACACACACACACACACACACACACACGCACACACACAGTAAATAACATACCTCACCATGTAAAACATAATGAACACGACCAAGAGACATGAATAACTTCAACAAACCTGACATAAACATGAGGCACCACAACCTCAACAGGGACTTGTGGAAAATCATCTTTGATATCTGAAATTGCAAAATGAGAAGATCCCAGTTATTGCAGTTTGCTTTTTAATCAATAAAGACGAGTAAATCATAGTAAATAAGCATACAGAACCAATAGGGTACATAAATGAATAAAGACACTCAAACTTATCATATAATATCTGCTTGCTTCCCTGAGTTACAGCTGTAACTTGCAATTGTTTTAGTTACATGTTTCTAGAAGTGTATATTCCTTCACGTTTTGCCCAAGGTGTGAAAATATGCTGCAAAATGACAAGTAAGTATTTAATTGGCTCTGCTTATTACCTGATTTAGTGACTTAGTTAAGTATAAAACCAGAAAAGTGAACATGCTCACCTGCTGCTGCATCATCCCCGTCCAGGTCTCATGTCCTGCAGAACATGTGTTCATAAATACTGCTGTTAATCCAGTGGCCTCTCCACTGGCCACTGACCTGCGAGCAGACGTGACTCCGCCCCTCATGCATGTTCTGTAGCGACGTGGAAGAACTCATTAGCACACTGAGCATGAAGCAGTAGTAAAAGGTGCACTTCAAACAAAATGTGAGACCTTGTAAAGCTGCAGGAAACAGCCCAGCGACAGGAGGACCCCTACTGGGTGCACACACAGTGGGGTTACACGCTCTGAGGAACCAACTGGATTATAATCCAGGATGAAGCCACGAGAGGCGGCGGATTTCACGCACTAAAGAATATCAACATTCCAAGAGCTACATCTGCAGCACACTCCCACTGATTCTCTCAGTTCTTCAATGTCCAAATGCGCGTAATATGGCGACATGCACCATGTTACTGTAGACTAATTCATGCCTGGCGGGAAAAAATTAACCCTCTGCTGCAGAAACAGCTGGAGGTGTCCTTTCAACTTCAGTGCTGGCCAGTCAAAAGATAGAGGGGAGCAGAGTCAACTGCTGTTTAGTCCCCAAGAAATATGCAGGAATTATGGGCCTGCATGTCCCAACACCAAGTATATGCAAGACAACCCTGGGAATTGTTTTTGAGACACTTTAAGAAATATTTCTCAATCTCCACAAAGTATGTTTTCCTAAAGGTGTTCATAATGTGTTACATTGAATTTCCTTTGTCTTATTCCTCAGCTTGTAACCCAAATATTCATGTAGGACAATATTCATAGATGTGCTTTTCTTTCTCTATACATTAGAGAAAGAATTTGCACTCCCATGTTTTTACAGTGGCCCTGAATGGACAAACCAAAACACCTTTAAGCATTGATGATAACTGAAGGCTTCCATGGCTTCTCCTACATGCTAGGCGAGGTGAGGGGGGTCATCAGATGCAAAATAGAATGATATCCCTAGATATCACTCATTTCTACGCACAGTCCCTTTAACAATGTGACGCATGTAAAGAAATGGCCTCAGTGTATCAGAGGCACATGTTACTCGCTGATGTATATTTAATTATTAGCGGACATCCTGTGTTCAGAGAGCCGCCTGCAGTGTTTCAACCTGACCCTTTACCGCATGGCCTTCCCGCTCCATTTCGACTGCCTTCCTCACTGTCGTGTTCAGCGACGGTCCGCCTGCCCAGCCGCTGTTTGTCATTTCAACACTGAGGCAAATTCTAGGCCTCAAACCAGCAGGTGAGTCTGCGATCAAAGAGCTCCGGCAGGAGACAGAGTGTCTAAAGGCCAGGTGGCTAATGGTGAACATCATACTGTAATTGCTTTGTGCACATGACAAAAATGGAGGGTTACACATGCCTGTTACTCTGAAATGATGTACACTTACTTCACCTGCAAGCAGAGACAAACTATGAGAGGATATAAGACACAAATCACTGGTGTTATTTGACTAAATGAATGTAGACGAACCGAGTGGCTGTTTGACATTAGATTGAAGAGAGAGGTTCTCTGAATGGATGATAGGTCATTTTACTGTTTCTATAAAAAGTAAAAAAATAATATACACTCATAGGGAGGATCAGCTCCTCGTGTAAATATGGGGTGGCTCATTCCAGGGTAATGGAAACGTCACTTTGGACACTCAGGTGATCATGTTCATAAAACAACAGAGAACTGACTCTGACCATTTCTGCCAATATAAACTTTATTTCACCTCGGTCACACACATTGGGTCTTTAAAAGTAAATGATCTGAGTGCTCTGTAGTCTGTCCTCAGACCATGTGTCGGTTGCTTGGATTGTGTTGCATAACTTTACCACCACCTTCAGGCTATCAATTATGGGAGCATGTGTCCCTCTGATCTTGAAGTGAAATTATACACCATCATGGAGCGCACCGCAGGAAACGAGGATCAGCTCCAGAGAAATGTCTTCAGTTCATTCCAAAGATGCATAGCTGATGTGAGTCTGATCTCCCCAATTCACATTAAAGGTAGAGTGTGTGGGATTAAGTGATATCCAGTGGTGAAAGTGGCATGTTGCAGCTGAACACCCTTTATTCACCCATGACTTCATTCCATGAGAACGAGAAAAATAATAAACGATTAAGGTGTTCAATTTGTAGAATCTGGGTTACTCTAAAACGGCGACCTATAGTGACCTTCATAGTGACCTCCATAGTGACCTCCATAGTGACCTCCATAGTGACCTCCATAGTGACCTTCATAGTCACCTTC
>JAFBJT010026736.1:14472-26578 GCA_016785325.1 Chascanopsetta lugubris | reverse complement strand
CACAGGCTGACTCACACACACACACACACACACACACACACACACACACACACACACACACACACAGTAAGCTGACTCAGGGTTGGCACACTTCACCCGTCTCACCACAACTTCTCAGATTCCACAGCCGTGTGAATATTCTGGGAGTGGGCGGAGCCAGCCAGCAGGGGGCGCTGTGTGTTGACAGTCTGTGGTGACGGTGTTTATTTACCTGCAGGAGAAAATATCAGCTCCTTACTCAGTCGTCTGCCTGCAGCTTATTTTTAGCTCCTCCTGCTGCTGCTCCACTTCCTGTTTCTCTGTGATGTCACGTCTAAACAAAGCTCGGACTCCGCCCACCGACACACACACACACACACACACACACACACACACACACACACACACACACACACACACACACACACTGGTGGTTTGGCAGGGTCATGTGATCCTGGGCTGTTTGCCCCCTCACTTCCTGCGCTGCCCCCTGGTGGCCGACAGTCACTGACCTCGGCTGCTGCTCTGATCTGTCTGATGTCACGTGATTGATTATTGGTTATTGATGGCGTCCTGTGTCTCTGCAGCCGACGCATGCTCCGCCCACAGCGGAAACGCTCGGTCGGAAAACGTCGCCCACGGTAACGATGGCGAGGAAGAGGAGGAGGACGAAGACCTGGTGATGGTCCCGTCTCCGTTAGCCACGCCCCCCGTCCGCTCGCCCTCCTGCTCCTCCCTCAACTCCACGGCGGAGACCGAGCCGGACGGCGGCGCCGAGGAGGAGGACGAGGAGGAGGACGAGGAGGAGGACGAGGAAGAGGAGGGCGGCTTCCTGCGTCTGGACGCCTGCTCTCTGGAGGAGAGCTGGTACGTGACGCCGCCGGCGTGTTTCACCGGCGGCGGCGGGAAGCCCCTCCTCCTGGAGACCAGCCCCCTGGAGAACCTGCTGATCGAACACCCCAGCATGTCCGTCTACGCCCACCATGGCCCCGCCCACCATGGCCCCGCCCACCGTGGCCCCGCCCACCTGACCCTCACGCCTCTGCCGCGCTCTCTGGACCCGGAGCTGGACTTCCTGTCCAGCGGCTCGTCCGTGACCCTGACGACCTCAGGGGGGAAGGAAAAGGGGCGGAGCAAGATGGACGCCCCCCGTCACAGGTTTGTTTATGTTTGTTGACTGAAATATCATTTGATTCAAAGAGATTTGGACGATGGTGATACGAATAATAATAATGGTCATTTTACATTTTATATTTTTTATGAATGAGACAAAACTGTTTGTTTAGAATTGAAATCATCGGAACATAAAACAAACAGACTCAGGCTGTGAACGTGCGCCACCTGCTGGTGAAGTCTGACTCAGCAAGTTCACGTTGGTTTCAGTACATTAATTTAAAGGTGCAGTGTGTAAGATTTCTAAAAACAGTACAAAACAATCACATACTGACATTTACATCATTTATTATCGCGTAAATGTTTTTTGTTCCATTTCCCTTAAATGAGCTCTTTAATGTTTATGTACATGAGGAGTGGCTCCTCTCTACGGGGGCGGCCATGTTGTTACAGCTGTAAAAGTGGACGAACTAAACATGTTGAGAATTTGAACAACAACTGAAGTGGAGCACAGGTTCTGCTCATGTTCAGAAGAGTGAGCTGATGATACAACATGTGACTTCACCTCCAGAGGTCACCACATCTCACACACTGCACCTTTAATGTTTGTAAAAAACCACTTCCTGTTGTGGCTCCATGAGTCTGATCTGCCGTCCCCGTCGCCCCCTGCAGGCCGGAGGTGACGATGGTGCAGCGTCGCTCCGCCTGCTACGCGGCGCTGCTCTCCGCCCGCGCCGGCCTCCTGCAGCAGCGGCCGGGAGGCCACGCCCACCGCGCCCAGCTGTCCCGCAACGCCCTGCGACGCCTCAACCTGCTGCGCCCCCCCAAGGCCAACACCATGCACCTGCAGCAGCCCACCCAGAGACACCTCAACTTCTGAGGCCACGCCCACCTTCATCATCATCATCATCAGCATCGACTTTGAGCCTTAGAGCAGGTGGGAATCGAACTCGCACACAATCCAGCAGCGAGTCCAGTGACATCATCAGCCCTCATTCTGATTGGACGTTGAAAGATGGCCCATCTTCCTCTTCATCCGTCCATCCTCCTCCCAGGGAGTGTGCCCCGCCCCCATCCCTGACCGTCGTCCAATCACAGTGAGGGCCTGTTGTCATGTGACCCCTCCCCCTCTGTAGAACCCTCGGTTGTAGACCGATGCTGTAGGTCACTTTGCCCGGCGGCGCAGCGGGAGGCGAGGTCATCGCGGCCTGGTGTGGTCGTCATGGCGACCGGAGACACGTTGACTTCAAAGAGGCTGAACTCTTCAGGTCATTTCAACCGCTCGGGATCTTTGGAGCATTTTATTTTGAAAGGCACAGGTTGACTCTCCCGCGGCGCCGCTCTGACTCCGCCTCTGACTCCGCCTCCGACTCCGCCTCTGACTCTTAATTCAGTACTTTTCACAATATCTTTTTGATAAAAAGAAGAAAAAAAATACTGGGTTGAATTTCACTAACGCCTTGTTTTAACGGTAGAATTCAGACGAGTAGAAACTGTAAAAAAATGTATTTAAAAAAAAATTCCAAAATATTTTTGAAAAGAAAAAAACATGACATATCAGTATGAAGTTTGTTGTGTCGGTGTGTGTATGTGTGTGTGTGTGTGTGTGTGTGCGTGCGGTTGTAGAGAAAAAGAAAAAGTTGATTTTAGTGATTGTGTCGTTTTATTCTGAAAAGAATCTGCGTCCACGTCTCAGGGTCACAACCAATCACCTTTACACTTAAAGGAAAATGCAGATTCACTTGACGGCTGATTATTATCATTATTATTATCATTATTATTATCATTATTATTATTATCATTATCATTATCATTATTGTTCTTGTTATTATTTTGAACATTTCTCTGTCGTACTTTCGGCTCCAGGTCCCAGAGACAGAGACGGATCAGAGGAGGTCGTCGTCCGTTAGAATCCACACAAACTGTTTGTATACGTTTGTTTGTTTTGTTGTTCATGTGTAGTTTAACATAGTTTTAGAAAAACTTACTTTATGCTTTTGAATCGTTGTTTTCCATGTTGACTTTGTTACATTATCTTCAAACTGTTAAAGATATTTAAACCAAAACATGTAGCATTGACCTTTAACCTTTAACCTGAATAATACTGATGTTTATTTGAAGTCATGTGACGATGAACCGCTCAGAAACAGCCACACTGTCAAACCTGGACACGGGACACTGGGATGGACTGTGCGTTACCGTGGCGACGCCTTTGTTTATGTCTGAAGAAGAAGAAAGGTGTATTGATCAAATCCCCTCAGGCTGTGATTGACAGGAGGAGCTGCAGCACAGCTCCCTCTGGTGGTGAGAAGAGGCAGGACGTCACCACACAAAATGGTGGCCTCCATAAAGAGAAGCTGCTCCTGATGATTTCATTACACTTTATACTTATAAAAACTTTTTTTATATCACCACCACTACACCTGATAATAATAAAACAGTAATAATGTTCATGTAAAGATATATCTTTGTTTTTTCTTAGTTCTACGTTTGAACCTAAAATCAGACTTTTGTTGACTTTTCCATTTTTTTCATGAAAAACATTTTTTTGTTAAACTGGAGAGAAGACGAGTTGATGTGTTGACGAGTTGACATGTTGATGAGTTGACGTGTTGATGTGTTGACGAGTTGATGTGTTGACGAGTTGACATGTTGACGAGTTGACGTGTTGACGTCAGGTGAATCTGATCCTGTGACAGATCTGATCCCTCATGTCTGTGACCTGTTTGTTTACAGTGTGGCAGCTCAATCTCAGTCCAGAGGCCGACCTGTGTGTGTGTGTGTGTGTGTGTGTGTGTGTGTGTGTGTGTGTGTGTGGTTGTGCTGACTGGACAGTAGCATGAATCTAAAGCACTAACACGCGTGTGTTAGGCGTGTTGTGGATGATTGGCTGTAAATAGTCCTAACGATGGAATGTGTCTCATGGACGATTCTCATCTCGTTTTGTTTTTGTTTTGTTTCTTGAAAAAGTGGAAAACAAAGTCAGAAGGGACGCGAGCAAACGATGGAGCTTTGTGAAATCTTGTCACGTCGCGTCTCCGTCCTCAAAGCACCAGGGATGTGTGTGTTTGTGTCGGATGCCTTGAACTCGGATCTTGTGCCTTCCAGGTTGATACGTTGTCGTGACGATGCATCGATGAAGAACTTGAACTCTCTCTCTCCTTTTATTCAGGGACGAGATAAACACAAACATCAGGAACCAGCTATGCAGCGTCTTTTCTCATGACCGGACAGAATCAATGTAGCAGAAGCTCCGCCCCCTTTCTCTTCATTTACAAACTGTGTGAAGAACATTTTGTGGCATTTGTCTTTTTCACCAAGTGTTGACTCCCGTTGTTTGTGTATTGGACTGGAATCATGCAGCACTTTGCCGAAACCAAAACAAGGTGCAGTTGAATTTACCCACTCGTTGTTTTCTTCTTCTTCTTCTCGTCTTTGATGTTTGAACCGTCGCTTCTGTGATGTCACAAACAAACAGGAAGTGAACGTGTGCGGACATTTTTTTTGTTTGAACACACGTGATGTCATGTTAATATCAGCCCATAATAAATGTTTTCATACGCACTCTGTTGACATTTTTACTTTGTTTGGCTTTAACACACACACACACACACACACACACTCTTAAAGGACATTCCTGTGTGTTTGATGTACCTTATATCTACTCGGAACACGACCTGTTACTCGTGTTACTCTTCGTGAGCCTGTGACTTCAGTGTCTGAGGAACTTTCCGTCTCGTTTCTCTTTTTTCCTTCAGTTCTGTTTGTTGTGTTTTCATTCATTCAGCACCTTGTTCCTTTTCCTCGCGCAGAGAAGTCAGAGGAAGAAGCCTCGTCCTTTGAAGTAACAAACATGTTTACTCTTCCTTCCGTAAACTCTGATCCTTTAACTCCCGCAGGTTCCCGCTCTTTCTTGTTATAACATCCGAGTCCTTTGACGTCACCACTCTGTTTACATCGATTTGACAGGTGACCCACGTGCTCTCTGTTTACATCTGACAGGAAACACGCGGCCGCCGCTGCTCGCTGTCTCATTGGCCTGACGTCACGGAGGCTCCGCCCACAGGCGGGGCCCGCACACGGAAGCTGCTCCGGTACCGCGTAAAACAGGAGTTCGTACCGTCACGCAGTGAGTGAATAGTTGACGGATTCTGATGAAGGATGATTCCTCACGTTCGGCTGCGCCGTAAAAATCCAACCGGAACTGACGTAAACACTCATTTACGTTAAAATCGCTCCGCGCGCTCCCGCGTCCGTTGGACGTGAACGGAGGCTCCGGTGCGGGAGTCGGTTCCTCCCGGTGCGTCGCTGCTTACCGGGACATTTAACGGGAAACCGAATCCCCGGTAACCGCTTCACACCCGCGTCTTTTTCCTCGTGTGAAAATTCCACTTTGAATTTAAACACTTAGCGCGTTTGTGTGAAACCGGGAAGGCGCATGCGCAGTGGCGCGGCAGCGGACGCGGATATAAAGATTGGCGCCGGCGCCACAGCTGATGCATTCATTCATTCATTCTTCAGAGAGGAGGTAAGAACCGGAGCGGGGGCGCAGGACCCTCTTTTCACGTCCTTCACGTCCTTCACGTCCTTCACGTCCTTCACGGATCCGCTGCCCGTGAACACAAAGCGCGGGACTCACCGGAAAGTCCCGGTTCGCTTCGACCCGCGGACTTTTCTCCCGTCGGGTTCAGAAGCCCGAGGTCCGAGGAGCCGCTTCCTCCTCACTCCGCCGCAGGTTGTTGTTCAGTTGGGTTGTTGTTGTTTACTTGTTGTTTAGTTGTGTAGTTGTTGTTTAGTTGTGTAGTTGTTGTTTAGTTGTGTAGTTGTTTAGTTGTGTAGCTGCAGTGAAAGTGGCTCCAGCACCAGTTCGACTTGTTGCGCTTCAGTTGATTTCAACTTCCAAACATTTCTAAAGTTCAAAGAAGTTTTTAAAGTGTAATGAGTGAATTCACGTCTTCATCTGTAGGTGAGGTTAACCCTAACCCTGCTCGTGTGTGTGTGTGTGTTAGCTCGCTGGTTATTGTTGACCTAGTTAGCAGCTAACTATGCTAACCTGTGCTGCAGCTCTGCTCAGCTGCAGCCTCGAGGTGACGTCACGTTTTGTGGTTTTATTCCACTTTAATTCACTTTTCTGTCTCTAAACACTTGGATACACGCGTGGGGCTCGGTTTCGGGTGGGTTCGGCCCGGGCCCAGCGGGGCTTTGTGCCACTTTTCCCCCGCAGACGTGGAGGAGGAGTCGGGGAGGAAGGGCTGAAATCCTCCCGCTTCTCTGCCGCAGAAATTGGCGCGACTTTGGGTTTGAGTCGTCGGCTAAAACTCGTCTTTGCCGTGTTGTAAAAACCGGGTGGGTCGTGGAAAACCGCGGGGACTCATGGATGATTGTTGAGATTCAGACAATCCGAACGAAACGGATCATTTTAATGTATTTTTTATTGTTTGAACCTAAAGAAGCGGGCCCCCTCCTCCTGGGCTGCAGCTACATCAGCAGCACCAGACCCCAGCTGCTATTTTCACTCAATCTACTTTAATTCTTAAATATCTCGGCTTCTATCCACAGCTGATGATTAATATTAAAATAAGATGATCTCGGGTTTGTGTGGAATGATTCGGCGCCATGGGTGTGAAGATAATTTGTCTGTGGAGCCTCATGACACAAGCTAGCTCAGTGTGTGTTATCAGAAGCTAAACACAACCTAACTTCAACGACTCACAACTTGAAGCCAACTTCAATCTCAGTCCGTGGGTTTGATCAACTTTCAGAGGCTCCGGGTTCAACATCCACACGATTCTTCTGCCTTTCTTTCATCTCTTCAGAATCACTGATGTGAAAGATGTTTGAATGCAGCTTCATCTCCTTTACATCCTGGAAAGCTGCTCCTCCATTTTCCCTCCTGCACATGCTCCTCACCTCAGTCTGACTTTGTGTTTGTCCAGAAGTTTAATTTCTCTTTGTTTCTTTGTAACAGGATTAAATCCAGACGACACCATGTCCAGACGCAGGTGAGCATCTGCTCCATTCCACTCACCTTAAAGGTGCAGTGTGTACGATTCAGAGCCATCTAGTGGTGACGTGACCTTCTGCTCCAAACATGTGGGGGAGCAGGAGTCACTCATGTAGAATGAACCGTGTCGGTGACGTTTCACCAAACGTTCAAAGAGAAACGAAGCGGTGGCTTCGAGTTTGAAACCAGCAGAAGAAAAGTCTCCGTGATGAAGCTTCTGCTGTAACTTGGATTCAGTGAAACTAGTTCTGTGACTTCCTGTCTGAACCTGTTTGTTTGTTGTGATTGTCAGCGGCCGCATCACACTTCAGGTCCGGGACTCGAACGCGCCCGAACCCAGCGCCACAGAACCGCTGAAGAAGAGGAAACAAGAGGTTTGTCTTTCAAAGAGTTTCTGTGGCTCAGTCTCAGCTGGTGGTGTGTTTGTTTTCCTGCCGTTGCCTCACACCTTGTTGTTGTTGTTGTTGTTGTTTGTCCCTCAGCCGGTGAAGAGGAAACTCCAACCTGCCGCCAAGAAACAGAACTACGAAATCCAGGTGTTTGTTTGGAACCTTTATTTCAGTCTGTGATCAAAAGGAGCAAAGAACAATAATCGCTGCCTTTTCACTTCCCGCTTTAAAACCATGTGGTCAGTCGATGTCCCTGTCATGGCGGCGTCCATTTTGTTTTTGGAACAGAACAAAACATGTTTGATGATTGGCTTGGTTTTATTTTTCTGTTTCGTATCGTCTGCGTTTTCTTCTCGCAGTAAAAAGCATCGTCTTTCTGACTCGACCTTTAATGAGTTTCTTTGAGTTCAGTTCAAAGGTCAAAGTGCAGGTTGGACTTGCCGCCATGTGGTACCTGGTTGTCACCACAGGGGGTCGCCCATCAGCCTCAGAGGCTCTGCCCATTATCTCTTTATTAGGAGAAACACGATGATCTTAACATTCGAGCTTTGAGTCAATTCTCCTCATGGATTCATTCAAACGATCATTTATTCTGAGCTTTGATTAGTGACTGAATGAATTCAGGTCCAGAACAACTTTCTGCTTTTTCATTTAGACACAAGATATTGTTTCTTCAGTTGATGAATCAAAGAAATAAAGTTATTTCAATCAAATAGTAAACGAGCAAATCCACAGATCAGGAGGCCGAAAAAGTCATTTCTTGTAGTGGATGAATCGAGCGGTGGATATTGAGTGTGTGTGTGTGTGTGTGTGTGTGTGGACAGACGTGTTGGTCGGAGGACGTGGCGTCTCCGTGCGTCCTCATCGAAACTCCTCACAAAGACCTGGAGCCTTCGGACCCGTCCGGCTTCAGACAGTACGTCTTCAAGAACCTTTTCATCAAGGCGCCGCCCATCCCCCGCCTCAGGTTAGCGCACGCTTCACTCTGCGGAGGCTCCGCCCACTCTCAACCCGCAGGGCTCATCGCGCTCTCTCTCTCTCTCTCCTGCAGTTGGGCGAGTTCAGACGATGTCTGGATCAAGATGTTGAACAAAGAGCTGAAGTACGTCCACGATAAGACGTATCTGCAGCGACATCCCAAACTGCAGCCCAAGATGAGGTCCATCCTGCTGGACTGGCTGCTGGAGGTGAGCACTTCCTGTCCCGTCCTCAGGAGACGCCGCCGTCTCCTCTGTCCTTCCTGTTTGCTGACGCGCCCTTCACCTGTGCGCAGGTGAGCGAGGTTTACAACCTCCACCGGCAGACGGCGTATCTGGCGCAGGATTATTTCGACCGCTTCATGTTGACGCAGGAAAACGTCAACAAAGATTATCTGCAGCTCATCGGCATCACCTCGCTCTTCATCGCCTCCAAGATCGAGGTCAGTCGCTGCGGCCATTTTGAAATGCAGGAGGATTTCACTTGGGTTTTCATTCCACATTCTGAGTCGGGTTATTTTATTAAATAAGAAACAGAAACATTCTATATACGATAGTAAGAGACATTTAATTCATTGCAATTTTTGAGGACATTTTCAATTTTCTCTATTCATACATTTTTATATCCAAACGTTTAAAGACCTTGAATCTAAATAAGTCACTGATGGGACTGTATTTGTTCTTCCTGTAACGTGATTGGTTCCGTCTTCAAACATGAAAGACTTTAATTTTCTTCTTCAGGAAATTTATCCTCCGAAAATCTACGAGTTCGCCTACGTGACGGACGGCGCCTGTGACATCTGGGACATCCAGCACACGGAGCTGCACATCATGAAGGTACACACACACACACACACACGTAAACACACACACACACACACACTGTGTGTGTGTGTGTGTGTTTACATGTTGTTGTCCTGCAGGCGCTGGACTGGAACCTCTGCCCTGAGACGCCCATTTCCTGGCTGAAGCTCTACGCGCAGGTGGAAGCTCAGAGAGACGAGGAGAACTTCCTGGTGCCGCAGTTCTCACAGGAAACCTACATTCAGATCACACAGGTAACACACACTCACTCACTCACCCTCACACACACACTCACACACACTCGCACACACACTCACTCACACACTCACTCACCCTCACACACTCACTCACACTCTCTCTCTCTCTCACTCACTCACTCATACTTACTCACTCACTCACTCATACACACTCACTCACTCACACTCGCTCACTTATACGCTCACACTCGCACGCTCACTCTCTCACTCACGCACACTCAGTCACTCACGCACACTCAGTCACTCACTCACACGCACACACTCACTCACTCGCACACTCACCTCCACGTTGGTAAACGCACTTCCTGTCTCCTGCAGCTCTTGGATCTGTGCATGATGGACATCAACTCGTTGGACTTCAGCTACAACGTCCTCGCCGCCGCCGCTTTCTGCCACTTCTCCTCCTTTGACGTCGTCCATCGAATCTCAGGTGCGTTTGATTTGCTCACCTGAGGAACTCGCGGTCCTGATTCTGAAGGTCTGTGTTCCACTTGGAAAATCTTTTTCTGGCACAGATGAATGAATTCTTTTCCCGTTTTTAAATTCACGAGAAGTTGTTTCCTGAAGGTCTGAGTTTAGCCTCCTGACTCCTCCCCCTTGACCCCGCCCCCTCCGTGTTCCTCAGGTCTGTCGTGGGAAAGCTTGCAGCCGTGTCTGCGGTGGATGAGCCCTTTCATCGACACCCTGCGGGCCGAGGCCACGCCCCTTCTCAAGAACTTCCCCAAAGTCAAATCCGAGGACCGACACAACATCCAGACTCACGTGTCGTATCTGGATCTGCTGGTGAGGCGGCGCTTTAATTCTTCTTCTTCTTTAAACAACCGGACACGAGTTCACATTTGAATCAACACATTTACTCAGAATGGATTCTTCACTCGACGAGTTCTGAATGAACTGGTTCCGGTTCTGGTTTAGTTGCATATATCTACTGAAGACGCCTGAAGCCTGATGATGACGTGAAGTTTTTATTGGTTCATTTCAGTTCCTACAAAAGACTTTCAGATGTAAATAAATCAAACGTCTACATTTGGACAGAACCTAAAGTTCTGATTGTTGTTAAAGGTCTGATTTATTCCTCCATCTCGTGTCTCAGAGAAAAGCTCAGGAGCGCCAGTCGCTCCAGCCCAGCGGTCAGATGTCTCCGCTTCCGCTCGGCGTGTTGCTGACTCCGCCCCGCAGCACGGAGAAACCGCCCCTCGCCCAAAGCGCCTCCTCGCCCCAGGTCCGGCTGAAGACCGGGCTTTAGGTTCTGACTGAGCGGACGTGAAGCTGGACTTCCTGTTTCCTCCGAAACAGAAGCCGGAGAGTTATTGTCTTTATCACTACTTTTTAAATCGATTGGCCTGTCCACGTTTTTTTTGTTTGAACGAACCCTCGGGGTTCGAGTCCCGCGTCGGAGCCGGCGCTCGGACCCGAGTTTTTACAAATCCTCCACACGTCGCCGTGGAAACTCAGATTAACACGAGGAAAAGTCCTGATGTTTACAAAGTGACTTTTGTAAACGATGTGAGTGACAAGAACAAGAGGTTTGATGGTTGAACATCCAGAAGCCGTCGGCTCGCCTCACTCTGCCCTTTAGATTTGAACGATGCAACCTGGTTGCACCTTTGTTACATTCCTGTGAAACTTGACATTTGTGCAAAGTTTTAGCTTCTGAAGAGCTTGTATTTATTGGAAAGCCTTAGTCTGTAAAGTGTAAACTGTTCATATGTAAAAAACAAACATCAGCAATGAATGAGCTGTTAATCGCTGCCAAAGGCAAAAGCTATTTATGATTTTGCTGCGACACTTGTTGGATTAAAGTTGGATTCCAGCGAAATGTTTTAGTGCCTTTAAGTGAATGAACTGAGCAGCTGAACAAACAAACCTGTGACTGTTAAACTTCTGCAGCTGCTCCACAAAACATTTCCACTGTCGATGCTTCAAATGTATTTTTGTTTTGTACATAAACTCAAATGTCGTTTTCTATTGTAATGTTTTAAATAAAAGACAAAGAGACGGGACCTTGTTTGACTCTGACCTCATTGACACGGTGGCTCAGTGGGTAGAGCCGTCGCCTCCCGTGTTGCCCGGGGGATTCCTCCGTCCTTAAAAACCCCCTCTGAAAACACGGCGTCTGACTGAGGACGGCGTGGAGAAGTCGGTCCCCTGCGCCGGAGAAAGGGGCTGCCCTCTGCTCGTCGCTGCCCCCGGAGGAAGGTCGAGCCAGGAAGTTATTGCAGATGTCACTTTCGCCGGCGTCTGTCCTCAACCATGTCCAGTGACAATAAAATGCATCTGAATTATTTTTAAACTTCTGACGCTGATGGACAAGAGAACATCAGATTTTCTAAGTCGTGGCATTTTAAAATGATGCAGAATGTTAAAGTATAACGACCAAAATACTTCACTGATCCTCGTTCAGTCGAGTCCAAGTTATTTTTGTTGAATCTAATCTCGTATCCAAAATGATTCTAGCGTAGTGCTGAGTCTGAGGGTTAGTGTGGGGTTAGGGGGTGTGGTTAGTGTGGGGTTAGGGGGTGTGGTTAGTGTGGGGTTAGGGGGGGTGGTGGGGGTGGGGTTAGGTGGGGTTAGGGGGGTTGG
>JAFBJT010026712.1:0-15991 GCA_016785325.1 Chascanopsetta lugubris | reverse complement strand
TATTATTATTATTGTTATTATTATTACTATTTTATTATTATTATTATTATTATTATTATTATTATTATTATTATTATTATTATTATTATTATTTTATTATTATTTATCTTTTGAAACCCAGGAGAGATCCAATTTTATTCTTTTGCACTAATGTATTCCCAACCAATCATCACACGTTTAGATTATTTCTACATTTCTATGTTTTCATTAACTGTCTTTATTTATTCTATTTTCCAATACATTGACCCCTCTTTTTCCTTTATGCTAATTCCTAAAACACCAAGGAATCAGTAAGGATAGCCGTACATACGTGTGGAAAAAAGTAAAGCTAAATAAGCATTGTAAATGAGAACTGGTTCTCAACTGACCTACCTGGTTAAATAAAGAGTTAAGAGTAAATGAGACATGAAAATTAACCGTGAAAATACATTTAGTATTTCTGTCATCTACTTTTTTACCTATTGATTTTATTTCTTTTTTTTCATTGTGATTTTTTTTTTGGATTATTATTCTTACCTAAGTTTTTGGTACCTTTACATCTATAACACTTCAAACCAGCACTCGCTCATATTTTACTAGCTTGTAGTGTGAGTGTTTGAACAACAGGTGGGAGCAGAGTACAGTTTTACTGAAAACACCAACCGCTTGCTTCTCTGTAGCCAGCACATTTTGTCATGTCATGTCGTTTTCTACCTCTTATCCAGTATTGTGGATCACTGGGTATTTCTATCAGTATGCACAGGCCCTTGTCTGGCTGTATTAGTGTCAGTGACACTGCGATCGGGCCTAATTGGGATTTGAACCAGTGACCTTTGCTTCCAAAGGGCAACTGCTCTCACCGCTGAGCCACTAACCCCCACCAACACATTTTCTCTGGACGAAATACACAATGTGTCAAAATCAATTAGGTACAACAACATGACTCACTAAACTACTATAGTTCTTTACAACACGACTCAACAGTCAATACACACTTCATCAAAATAACCATACCTGTGCATTAACAGGGGATTGTGTGCCAGATAGTAAAACGATGAGATTGGGTTAAATTGACTTTGGAGAATTAAACACGCAGAAAGACATAGGGGGGAGATAAAAATAAACCTGGACGGAGGATGTTACATAAAACAGCGTAGTGAGGTGGTGTAAAAAATTAAAAGCAGAGTCAGCTCCTTGTGCTGCTTTTACAGCAGTGGAGAGAAAGACTGAAGAAGACTGAATGAAAAGAGTCAACTGTGGCGTAGTTTTGGTCAGTGCTTTAGCAATGGTGCATGAACCATAGATGTGAGCCGTCCTCTGCAGCGTTGGGACTCCTACTGAAGGGTTATGCACTTAGAGGATTCTTGTGACTCGTAATAGCCAGAGACAGGTGCAGTGTGAGGCCGGATGGCTGAGTTTCTGCCCTCTGCCATCTCCAATCACCTGAGTCTGCAATAAAAATGGTGCACCCAACAACAGCATCAACACTGCGCCCGCGCATCTCCACCGTGGCTGCAAATCACTTTACAAGCTTCTAACTCTGCAGCTGTAAAGCAAAGCTACCGAGACAGTGCACTCACTCAGATTTATGATGTACCACCGTCTACTTAAGGCTTGTTAATATCGGGTTTATTTAACCTTTGAAAAGCTACTGGTCTTTGAGAGGTTTCATTTTCTCACTTATAGAGCAGATGCCACTTTCCAATCCCACACATGCAGGGAGAAGAGCTTTGGCTTCAGTAAAAGAAATCTGCAGAAGTGATTCAATATCTGCAAGTGCAGCTGTTCACACAAGCGTAGTACATCTAAAGGAGACTTTTGAGTGTTACTGAAGGCTTTGATTGAACCGATTGCACGAATCTAGACACTAGAAAACGCCTCGTTCATGCTTTTGAATCCAGAGGAAAAAACATGAGGTAATCCTAACATTAACTCTAATGGTTTATTGAAATATTTTGTGTTGCTGAGGGGACAAGCTACATTCATTGCTATGTCACAATGTCCCACTGGACTTTAAATCAACATGATTTTAGGCTAAGTTGCTGCATGCGTATACATTAATATGATCCAGAGTTTGGATTGACTGGAATCATGGTCCTCAAGTGGTACATCTGGACAGGGTCCCACATACACTCACCACCCACATTAAGAAGAACTCCTTATCGGTGACAGGATGGACCCTTCTTCAGAAGTGACCCAATAATGTTAATTGCCCTATGATTCAATTGCTTGTTTGCTGTTGTGAGTGTCTCGCTTTCACTAGAGTGCTGATGGGAAGGGACATGATGTATAGGTTGCATTTTTGAGTTTTCAAGCTTTTCATGAAGCTAAGTTTAGTTTCCTCTGTCGAAGCAATGACGTGTATACGCGTGTTCTGAGGCTTACGTATGTTGAAGGGTAAGGGTAGATTCAATGATTTCTCCCCATTCGGATGCATTAAATCAGGCAGTTGAACTGGTGTATGTTCATGTATTTATAGGCACAGTCAGTGATTCCGTAAAAAAACGTGTCGTTATTTGAACTAAACACGAAAACAAATCTTGGTTTTGGCTGTTTTTCTGCCACATCTCTTCTTTCTCTAGCTCCCACTGCCATGATACCCTTGTAATGTACTGGACAGACTTCCCTTAAGACACATTTCCCTGCAAACTCCACTGCAATTCAAATAAACACCCAAACTTGAGCACCCAATTAAACTACAAGATTTGAAAACACTAAAGTCAAACTTATCTACATTCTATTTGTCTTTACATTGTGGATGGCAAGTGAAAAAAAACCCTCTGCAGGGCTGTCAAACTCATATTAGCTCAGGGGCCACATACAGGCCAATTTGATCTTGAATGGGCTGGACTCATGAAATCATAGCATGACGCCGCTACATCAACCTGTCACATCCAACCAAAAACACAAACACACTATTCCTCCTCTTCTCCTTCTCTCTTTTAAGAAGCAGGTTTTTATCGTTGGTTGTAGGTCCACGCGTCATCAGAGAGAGAAGTGTCAGCTCCTAAACTTTGTGTTAGGGCAGGCGAGGATAGCGGTGGACCTCCCCAGGTGGAGGAACGTCTTTACATTGAGCCGGTCCCTGTCTGCAGAAAAATGATCAAATCCAGAATCCTGATCGATTTGAGTTTTTACAGAACAGCCGCTGACCTGGCCCATATCACAGGAATGTGGTGTTTTAGAAAATATACTGTGCAATGTGAAGGACAGAGACTTTCCGATTGCTGATGACTTGTTCTGATTCTGTTTTATTTATGTATCTATTCGTGAAAATGTTAAAATATTTTTTTTTGCACTGGGTTTTTTTCGGCGTCAACTGAAACACGTGTTGTGATGCCTAAAGAAAGATTCTAAAAACCTAAATCTTTCTCTCCGTATCTCTCTCTCTCTATGTCTCTCTCTCACTCTGTGTATCTCTCTTCCTCCCTTGTTGACGCGTGACCTACGCCATTTAAAAAAAAAACGTACTGGCGATCTACCAACACTGTCCGTGCGATCCACCAGTCGATCGCGATCAACGTATTGGGCACCACTGCTATAGTGTAACAAAACATTGCAGAACTGCAGTTTTAAAGTCAGTGATGTGAAGCAGGAGTGTAAAGTGCAATTTCAACACAACTCGAGGCTCTAAGAATAAAAGAGAGAGTCGGTCACCTGAGGCAGATCCTCCCCCCACGGTTCCACTTCTCTTGCCCTCTAACACGCAGCGTCTAAAGGCCGGAACATGCATATGCAGCGCATGTTGCTGAGTTTGTAAGAACAGCCTCTCAAGGTGAGCAAGCAGAATTTCATGGTTCATTTGATGATGTATAAACTGTAGGCATGCGCAGGCAAATGTGCATGACAGACCTGACTACCGCGGATATATGTGTGTGCCGGAGAAGAAGAGGGGCTTACATATTTCAGTCTACCTAACAAAGGTTGCGTGTGCGAAACTGAATGTGCATGCATGTGCATAATTTCATGTCTTCCGTCATGCATATACAATGGCCGCTCCAATGTGCAGAGGTGATGGAGGCTCAGAGACACGACTGTGATGAAAAGGTGCAGAGAAAGGTTCTTTTCTGTCCAACAACTGAGCTGAGAGTAAAGAGGGTCTTACACGCTTCACATTCTTGTTGAGATTAACTCCTCATATTCCACTGTGTATTCTACTAATGAGGCTATCATTTCATCCCACTTTAAATTATGTAATGGTTTTAATGGTGCATACAGCCTCTGTGACATTAAATGCAATGTTGTTTCCACCATATATCTGACTTTAGGGTTTAGAATGTTGCTAAAATGTGCATCTACATTGGTTAAGGACATAATCAGTAATACATTACTTGCAAAAGTTTTAAGCCACGCTATTTAACATATAGTGATGGAGTGAGCCTTTATTCATACACATGATGTTTCTATATTTCTGTCATCACAGTTCAGTGATTCTCAGCGGGTGGGTCCCGACCATAGACTGTATATAAAGATGGACATAGCGTCCGTGAGGTTTCAGCGGAGTGGTTTGTTGTCAAATAGTGGGCGAGTCCCTTGTCGCCATCTTGCCGAAACCAAACTCCTCCCGGTTCATTAAAAAATGGGCAGAGGCGGAACACACATGGATCTGTGGGTCGGCCTATGGGGTCGGCTCGTGGTGCCATCACCTCAGCCGCGGGACATAACAGGTCGGCTCGGGTGTCAGTCAAGAGGCCACACCCTCAAATATGAGCAATTACAAAAAAATTCACCTGGCACACGGTTTTCATGGGAAAACCTGTGACTGATTGAGACCAAAACCAAAGTGTGTACCAGGTTTTAAACATGTTTAATTCACCTCTAAAGTTTGCTATTTTTGCCGCTTGGTCCAGACCCACTTTTGGGTCGTGGGCCGGTTTTCAGTGAGTCGCGAGCCTTTAACTGGGAAAAGAAAGTTAAGAACAAAAATTCAGTGCTTTTATTTTGAAAAGGGATTTTTATGTATCGGAGTGCCTTCTAGTCACAGTAGTTGGCAATGATGCCCTGTAACGCTTGCCATGTCACAGATAGAAGAAAACCTGCAAAGTTGTTTACACATGCTAATTGACCGTGGCGAAATGAAGTAGATTTAGATGATGAAAGGAGAGGCTGTGACAGTATTTTCATTTAAGATATAACCTTTAATAAGCTATATTTGTTTTTGTTGAGTTTGTTAGACTTTTTCCAGACATGGTGTCTTCATGCTCTATTATTTCTTCTCGATTGTTTAATTTAAAACAGGCCACTATTCTACAACAACAGTTTAATAATCATAACTTGATATCGAGCCAGTTTTATTCCAAAAAAATCTATATGTATCAATTTTGACCATTTAAAATACCCCTTTGGTATTTAGGCAGTAAAACTCAGTGACTTTTAATAAAAGCTGTGAGCTGCCAAATGCTTCTTAACCTTAAGTAATAACAGGTCAGTGCTGTGAACTGTAATCAGTCATGCAGAAAAGAACATTTGGGGGGAAGGGACAAGACGTTCAATAGAATATCACACTTCATTTCACAAACTGCTCTGAGGACACAGAGGACAAAACTGCTGCCGTCTACAAATAATATCGGGGAGGGAGGTCAGTGAAGAACACTTTGACTTGGCATTCATCCAAAGATGCAAAATCTATCTGTGGTAAAAAGTCCAAGGTACTCAAAGAATCCCCCCGTTTGGAATTTGAAAGGATGGATGGTACAAACTGTGTTTTTGCGGATGTGTTGCTTGACCTAGATTGTCAATCCATGAGTGGGCAATACTATTTTTGGAATAGCACAGTAGGTGATGTCACCAGTTTAGACAACCTACACTGTAGTTTCATTCTCAGCTGCTTCTAACATATTCTAAATTGTTTCTTCTTTTACGTGGTTATTTGACCACCATCTTTTCGTATATGAAATGCACACCTCACAAATCATTCATATAGACAGTTACATCTTGCATCTAATCTAGTTGCATCTAGTGTAAAGAAGAGGCACATTATGCAATTTAGTGGCTCGTGACTCAGTCTAGTGGCAATGGATTTGTAATAGTTTGGTAGAAATTATTATTTTTTCATTCTTTGCCATTACTGAATTTTTTAATGTGGAAAAAATGTCCTTAGTGCCCAGTGCTTAAAGGGGACCTAATGTGGTTTTGCTCACTTTTGGAGTTAAACACACTGTTATGGTGTAAAAGTATCACTAATAAGATGGTCAAAACTTAAACACATGTTTGGGTAATTTAACAAAAACGGTGGCAGCTTCAGCAGGAGAAGTCAAGGCCACGCATCACAGATATGTTAATGACGTCATTAAATTAAGTGGGTGTGTGTGTCTGCACTAGAGGATGTCAATCAAACAGCTGCACTCTTCAACCAAACTATGTGGCTCAAACAGGCATGTGATCTTGCAATGCATTGTGGGCCGCTGGCGCCATTGTTGTAGTTTGTTGTCATAGCTGAGTTAGACAAGCTGCTGCAGAGAAAGAGGAACAAACACGGGGATAAATGGACCGAACAAAACATAAAGGCGATGGACCGAACCAAGACAAGCTGGACCCTGTTCCGAAGGCTCGGAATCTCCAAAAGATTCGTCAGATCTGTGGAATTGATCCATACGAACATGGCGACCGGACAAGAGATTTCAATTACCTGAGTTGAGCTTGTTCTCTATATCGTCAATGGAGTTATTATACCGGCGAAGAATTGATTCTTCAAGGGCTCATGGACTAACGAACTTTGGGTTGGAGCCAGACCTCCAAATTTTCCATGTTAAAGAGAAGACCGTCATCATTTCAGAGGTAAACAACAAGCTTTTACCTCACTGTGTCTCACGGTGCTGCTTGTTTGTTTGCTTTTGACAACATATGTTGGTGTCTGATCGACACATTTCTTTCAAGCAAACTATATGTTAAGCCTGGAATCCACTCTGAGAACGCCACTCCAACCGAGTCGGATAAACATGTTCGCTATGTTAATGAGTCTGGAGTGTGTAACATCGGTAAAGACAGAAGCAGATGCATAGATTTGGACTTCCCGGTTCAATACCTCCGCAACGGAAGGTTGTAAAGTACAGTTGATGACTCGTTAGACTCCCTGTAACGTAGCGGACAAGCTCCAGCTGTAGTTTTGATCCAATAACCAGTTTCCCATTTTCAGGAAATAACACTGTTCCAAATGCATCCGTTAGCCTCATGGCTAGCTCAGGCTAACATGTCATAGCACAGTGGACTTTGAACCAAGCGGACTAATATCTCTATCTGTAATCATTTCAGTGTAATTGTATGTTTCAAGGGCCATTCCGGCTCCAACATATATGGACGGACTCTCATGTTCACGTTTTGAACTCGGTTACTCCCTGCATTGTTTATGTTTTGCAGTCCAGGATTCCGGCTCAGAGCCGCTTGTGAGGGTGAAACTTGCTTGCTTAGAAGGCGGGACTAGCCTACATTTTCAGCCAATCTGGGATCGCCTACCAATCAGCCAATCAGGAGATAGAAACCTTTCAGGAGGGTGGGGGGAGAGGCAAAACCCTGCGTTTGACTCTCATAAGGAATATCTGACTTTGAAAAGGGCTCGTTTAAAAATACAAAAGCATTTCTGAGACTATAAATACCATTTATCATCATAATAGAGGCTAAAGAACAAATAGAGAGACCCTTAAATGGGCACAATAGGTCCCCTTAAAAGGTGAAGTGTGTAAGATTTTGGTCATTTTTGACACTTCTAAAAATATTCCAAAACAATTACATACTGCCATGTTTATGAATGTATAATAACCTAAATGTTTCATTTTTTCTATTAACCTAAAATCAATGTATATTTATATGAGGAGGGCGTCCTCTTCATGGGGGCTGCCATGTTACACTAGTATCCAAGAATTGACGTACTAAACAGTTTTTGCGTTCTAATGGACACCAAAGTCTACCATAGGTTCTCCTTCATGCTCAGAGGGGTGAGGATGAGGTGATGGATACAACATGCAACGTCTCTACCAGCTGTCACCAAATCCTACACCCTGCACCTTTAAACACATTTCAGTCTTCCACTCAGTCCTCTGATAAACTACAAAGTTAGTCGAGGGAATGTGAAATCACAAGATCTCAAAAACACTTGCAAACATTTGCGATAAAAGAATAGCATGGAGTCAATATATGGAAAAGCAAGCGTATGACTTCAGAAGTAATACCATAAGCACCGGGTGGGACCATAGTGAAAGGGCACATTTGAAGTCTTTTTGTGGAGCTGCATTCACATCATACACTCCTGTTGTTTCTTTTGTGTTTGCTCAGCTAACAAGTTCACTACAGCTCTGTAAGTAATCAGCTTCCTGGCAGTGGCTTTGACTGCAAATGATTTGCTGCTCGGAAGTGAGATTAGACAAATGTTTCCGAATGGAAAATAAGCAACTGTGTTCTGGAACAGATAGAAAATCACAAAATCCTGCAGTGGAGGCCAGTAAGTGCAAAAATGAAGTTTGCTTGCACCTGTGCACCTGGTGGCGAGCAGAGATTGTTGTGTTTTAGCAGTTATGACTGACTTGCTGCATGAGCAGCCTGACTCAGCATTTGATGCTTAGGTGAAAACTTCCCGCCAGAGGGTGAGCGAGGTTGGGGGAGAGAGTCAGGCTTTTAACACAAACATTGTGAAGCTGATAATGGGGCGATACCAGGCAGAGGATTGGCCACAAATACTGTCCAGGAGGTCTGTTTAAATGATTTATCATTCACCTCTCAAGGATGAGAGGAAATTGCTTTAATAATGGATGATGATAATGAATAAAAGCAATAAAAGGCTTTTACTTATTGCAGAGTAATTTCCAAAACAGAAAGTGGTGGAGAGTTTTCCTCTTAGCACTATCGAAGGCCTTTTTCTGCAGAAATACTAATAAAATGTAGTAATGTGGTTTATGGTGTATTTTTGGTTTGCACCAAAGACAAATAATTGATGGCCGATATGCAAAAATAAAACCAAAAAATATCTTGGTTACAAATACTGGCATCTGGTGCTGTAGGTATTGTTTACAGCAGTGATTCTCAACTGCCAAGCAGACCTGTTTTCAGTGAGTTATAGGCTTTTAACTGTCCAGTGACTTTTTAGTTTGGCCCCCGTACCATCCATGAGCGGGCAGTTTCTATGACCAAGCCAGATAACAAACTTCCGGGCTGCTTTTGGTGTTTATGATGGGAAATGTCTCCTTTGGCACACGATAGGCCTCTTTGTACCGATCAATGTGAGTGTTGATGCTGACCCCAGCCTGCAGGCTCAGCAAGTCCAACATCCTAAAACCTGACCCCAGTACTAAATCCTGACCCCAGTGCTGTTTGTATTCCATTGGCCTGCACTTCCAATACAATAATGCACTGTACCTTAAAGAAAAAGTTAACTTCGATGCAAGAGATCTATGGCATGAATGGATTAGTGTTGTCTGATAGCAGACAGTTGTAACAATACCAAGAAGTTATATACAACAAATGATAGTTTAAACTCACAATAAAGTGAGTTTAAACTTGTATTTTGATTTTTTTTTTAAAGCACTAGAACAACCCACTAAAGCACCAGCATTCTACATATAATGGCAAATGTACACCAAATTGTGATAACCTATAACAGACACTTCATCATCTAAACCCCAAGGAGGCGGTGGGAAGACGATTTTCAAAACCCTCTTGATGTACAGTGGTGGAGCAAGGCTTTTATTCAAGAAGTGGCCAGATGAGCAAGTCTTAGGGTTTCCATGTACAGTACCAATACATACAAATATTTTCTGTTTCTCTAACAGTTCGAGACAAAGTCATTCCCAAAATGTAAATTTGCACCACAGCAATGTTCACATATTAACTCAGTGCCAAAATTTATGATTATTACTTTGACCTAGATAATCTTCTGCTAACATGGAAATAAAAGTATTTTTATATGTATATTTATGTATTTTTTTTTCTGCAATGATCTTATAGTAAATCTTTGTGGGCAGAACATTTGGGAACCCCTGCTCTAAATAAGGTACGTAACTACACACAGGCAACCTGAGCTCATTCACACAGTCATTTTGTTTTACCATGATATTTCAAAGTAAAAGCCACTGCTTCAGCACTTAAAGGTTACTTAATATGTGTAGCTCATATGTTTTATGCTACAGGGCAAATGGTGACTCAGTTGATAGAGCTGTTGCCTCGCAGGTAGAACGTCCTGAGCTCGATTCCCCGTGCGGCAAGGAGCCGAACGGTGTGGAGTTTGCATGTTCTCCCCGCACTCCCCGGGAGCTTCCTCCTTCCATAAATCTAAAGAAAACCATTTCGAAGCCGTCACCTGACCACTACGAAAAATTGGTCCCCGGGCACCGGAAGAATGGCTGTTGACTGCTCCTTGGTGCCCCCGGAGGAAGTAAGAGGCAGTAAGCGGTGACTACATTTCACCAGCATGGAGTTTGTGTAACTCCCCACTTGTACTGCATGTCATAAATGATTAAAAAGTTTGATCTTAATCATATGTTTTGTTTGCACATTTGTTTACTATTTGCTAGAACTCAACCAAGCCCTTTGCACTGTTGCATTAAGTATAGTTGCTAATGCTTTTTGCCTCGAGGGACTCAGGGGCCGGAGCCAACTCTTTTGGTGCCAATGTGATTAAAACCCACAAGCGGTCAGAGAGCATCAGTTGGTAGATTTACTCTGTTCTGGCCGATTGCATGCTAGGTTTCATCACTGGTTCGCTAAGATGGCAAAATTATTGTAGAGTTCATTTGATAGGAGTTACTGAGCATACATTTTAAAAGTAGGTCAAATTCCTGGCAACAATTAACCAGTTTGCCAGCTGCAGCTGTGCATGGTGAGAGTAGCGTCTTAAGGAGGGAGAGTTGATGACTGAGATTATTGTCCTTTTCTCAATGCTACAGGTGTTGCTATAGATACATTTCCTTGACGCCCATTTAAGTGATGCATTCATGTTGACAAGGAGCGGAATCTCAAAGACATCAAAGAAGACCTGAGGTATGTAAGTGTGCATCAGAGTGAATTGGTGTGATTTAAAAAAAGTCACGGTACCTTTTGTGAGGGTTCCTGAGACCAATCTCTGCAGTGACTGGATTAACTTGAGCACCCCCTGCCTGCAGCGGCTGGTACAGCCAGCCATCCTGAGGTGCGGGCAGGGGCCAATAGGGCTGATGAGGCTTCACCACTGAAGATCCTTCTATTCTTGAGATTGAACTTTTGAATGTTGTCGCAATTTTGTGGAAAAAGGAGTTGAAAATCTGAGAAGTCTCAGTCGTTTCTGTGATGCCACATTTTAAAGCAAAGAAAGTCAGAGTTAAGACAAGAGGTCAAGATGAAGTGATTGCTCACCAGGTACAAAACAAAAAACAAAAAAACAACAAAACAAATCGTATTACTGACACTTCTTCTGAGTCCTACCTGCTGTGACGTCACCCAGGTATATTTCTCAGATCCTGGCGCAAAAAGATGCTGCACACCCAAAGAAATCACGTCACACATGTAAATACAGCGATGAAGTTCGGAGGCTGGAGGTGCTGTTAGTGCCAAAAGAGTCGGAGAGATAAGAAATCACAATGGAAAGAATTCCCTCCTGTACTTCAAACTTATAAAAAAGCAAAGTTGTGTTCCACAGGCCAGCAATGAGCCAGAGCATGAATTATTGAATGTCCAAGAAAACAGCAGGGAAACCTCATCCACTCCCTTCTCCTCCTGTGCTCTTCCTTATCTGATCTCTTTTCTTGTCCTGCTCTTCTGTCTCCAGGTCCTGTGAGGTATCCGTGTCCTTCCTCCCCAAGTGTGTCTCCCTGTATGTGTGACGCTGCTCCTCTGAGCTGCAGTGGGAGCCCTGCGGCTGTGCTCTGTAGAGCAGCTCTGCTCGGGTGCTCTCAGCAGATCTGTGCTGCAGAGAGCCCCAAACAGCCGCCACGACCACGTGGGACCCGCCCCTCTCTCTCTACTCTCTGCTCCCTCCTCCTTCCTCACGCTGGTGCCTCCTCATTCTCAGTCACGTCTCATGCGATTTCTTACATTAATCGCAACAGAGACTGTGCACCATTGCACCGACAGATCGCTGCAGAATAGCGCAGGTTAAAGTAGGTTGTTTTTGTTAATAGTTTTAGGCTGGAGTCCAACTCTTTGCGGCAAATAACATTTTCGGTCTTAAATCCTACAGCTTTTAACTCTTCTATTAAAATCTTTAATTTTCTTCTAGGATTATTCACTGTTGACATTTTTTGAAACCGTACGTTCATTCGAAGATGAAGTCAAAAATGCAAGAAAAGGTTTTTGTCTTGGATCCAGTGTCAAATTATTTGGGGTGCTCTTTTAGTGGGCATTCATTCAGCAGAGAGAATCATATCTATAAAACATATTTCAGAAATTAAAGTACCTTTATTGTCTGGAATAGGTAGTAAATTAGATCTCACATACTCTTACACATTTGTTTATCAATAGGGGTTTTACACCATGAATGAAAGGTTTGCTGAATACAAGCTCAGGCACATACACATTTCATTAGGTCGGTACAACTGTATTTGATTGATATATAAATGGAATACAAATTGTGAGACATACAATGAAAAAAATGTTTCACAGTGGATCAGCTTCCTTTTATTCTTTTCCTATGGATGATGGCATAACCAATCAATCAATGATCTGCCTGTGTTGATAGCGAACTGAAATGAGATACAAAATGAATATTTTACATGTTTACATGTTATAAATGTGAATCTATTCCTGAGTCAATTAATGGAAAAACAGTCATGATGAATGTAAAAAAGGAAATCAGAATCTGAATGGCCACAAAAAACATCCCATCACAATGTCCTCTTTTAAAAAGTTATAGTAAATCATACATTTCATCAACTGAAGTCAATACTTGAAACAACCATATTCTGCAATTCAGATAAGAACTGCACGGTAAGCATACACCGTTTGTTAGTATACATCATCAGTGCTCTACATCATTATATAAGTGAATCTTTCATGCATATTCATGAGAAGTCATTACCAGAAAATAATGAAAAAGAACCTCCTAAAATAAATCCCAAATGAGTCTCTGGCTACATAAGTAATTTTAATCACCATTATTATCAATGTCATCACCACTAATGGAAAAGTACATTTGTAATGCTGAATGAATGTGATATTTGTTGCCATGGTGATCAGAGAAGTAAAAAGCCATTGCTCTTGAAAGAGAGCTGGAGGCTGTGTGTCTGTGTTTCATATACATGATGACCACTCTGTGATGAAATGCACAGAAACAGATCAAAACAGGCTGCACAAGCGCACAATTTACTGGAGGAGCTGCTGCTTTTTCTTCCTCACGCCAATGAACTGGGGGAGTTGCTCGGGGAGAGCATGACAGTGCTTCCTCTGTCTGTTTTTCTCGCTCACCCTCTGTCTTGTCCATATTTAATGCTCAAAGTCTCGATTCATTTCCTCGCAGCCACCATGGCATTTTAGGGAGTTCTCATTCTCATATACAGTTTATCTCTCGCCCTAATGTCATCAATCTGTTACGTAACAAATGGGTAAAAATGAATAAATTAAAAGTAAAGCGAATACCCTACAGCGTATAGCTTTCGTGACTTGAGGTGGTTGGCGGCATAGTCCTGCACCGAACCCTGGGGAGGAGCACTTTACTCACAAAGTGGCAGAGTAAAAATAGCAGCACAGAGTTCGCCTCGTTGTCAAGAACAATATAAGCAGCAAATAAGCTTGTTATTAGTGTTAACTGTTAAATAATTAATGTTATTAAGGGAATGGAAGCACTAAAAGAAATGTTCTCACTGTGTCAGCACACAGTTTTACTACACTCCCTCCCCTATAGAGACTGTAATGACCATTATGGAACTTTGAACATGCAAGAACCACACCAAAATACAAAGCTTAGAATGGACATCAATATACTGGAAGTTGATGGGAGGAGTTTCTGTGAAGATGAGTCCGATAGGCTTGTCTGGGATGATGCAAGGAGGACTCAGCGAGTGTATTACAGGGCCCTGACAATACCCTGTGCCCTCAATGTGACATACAATTTATTTATTTACCTAGTTATTAATTAATTTATCTAATCGTTACTAACCAGGTAGGTCAAATTTTAAATTTTCGACCTTATTATTTAAGGACTAACAAGTGCAGACATATCACCACTTTATTTTGTGTCAAAAAAATCAACTTTATATACATTTAATACATATAAACTTAATTCAAAACAATTCAAAACATTGTTCATGGATAGGTAAGGACAAAATGTAAAACACTATGTTTAACCCACACTAGTGATATATTATCATTTCTCTGGAATGTAACGAAATGGCAGTATCATATATATTAAATACCTGAGTGAAGTACTCAAACATTAAGATACACTTTGTGCTTCCAGACCGTAATGGCTAATGTTCTCATTTGCTCATTCATCTACCTAATCCGTGTAACAATGTCCAACTGAAACCATTAGAGGACATTGTCACGTCAACGCGCGTACAAAGTCACAAGCTTCAACCAAAGCGCTTACATATCATTGCATCAATAAACACAGTACATACTGATCCTGGGGCCAGTTAGACTCCCTCAAACAAGATATATGCCACTAAAAGAATAAACGAATGAATACAACTGCTGAACCACGATTCCTAAAAGTGTCTTGTTTCAATGATCAACAACCACTGTTTTGTGGAATTGGAAGCAAATCAGAGTATAACTCCCTACAACTATATCAGCAGTAGTACTTGCAGGTATTTATATTAATGGTTCAGTGTGCGCATTCTATCACGATTGAATGAGTTCTTTATATTTGAACCAAGAGAATCCCACAAAATCCCGCACACCTGTTCAAGAACAGAACAGGACAGAAAATAGGCAATAAAGCTCTTTTACGTGAAAATCTCTGGTTCTTGTGGGATTTGAAAACTACAAATAAACTTGTAGCATTCATGCAGAGGAATATGAAAAAAGAAGGAATTATTTCAAATTGGATAAAAAAAACAACAATAATGTGCTCTAACCACATTAACCCACTCAACTTTGCGAGTCATTCCCAGAGTTCACTTGCTCACCCACTCATTTGCATAATCCTGGTCACTGTAAAAAAAACATTACTTAATGATAGAGATGACCTGGATACTCCTGATTTCTTTTTGCCAGAGGCCTCTGGCTCTTTGTCGGGGGTCTGATTTGGGGGTCTCCCCCCTCCTCCTCCTTCAACTTGTTTTGCAGCTCGGAGTTCTCTCGGGGATGAGCTGCTTTAATATGTTAATTGGTGGCGTTATCACACTAGCGAATGTCTTCTTGCACACACCACATGTGGCAGTGTCCCGATCAGCTGCAGTGAATAAAGTCCAAACAGCGCTTCTGTGCTTCCTCTGTCTCCCCGCCCTCCGGCAGAGCAGAGAGAGAGAGAGAGAGAGGTGCTCTGTTTGCACGAAAGACCTGGAGAGACGCTCACATGAACTCTGTGAGGAAATTCAAATAATTTGCTGGACGTATGGGAGAGAAACTGCAACAAAAGTATCGACCTTCTCACGCTAGTATCGATCCAATTCCGATACTCACCTTGGTATCGATACTATCGATATTTGGATCGATACGCCCACCCGTAGTTGGTATACATAAGCTGGGAGCCAACCCATACCCACCTCAATCCCTTCCTAAGGCAGCTTATGTATTGTCTCCCACATTCAGATTCTCTACATAAAATACTCTCACACACTAACCTGCTCCTGGATCTGTAAACTGACAGTTGTAGGCGTCATCCTCACAGGGCAAAATGAGAGCTGCCAAGTACAGTGGGGGGGGGGGGGACTGTAAATAAATAAAACACAAGGTATCTGTTGTGCTCAACAGAAGTGTTGGGAACTACCTTCAAGTGAGAAACGACAAGTCGGAGCGCTGATGCACACTTGTGTGGATTTATTGAACACGAGGACATCCATCTGCCCTGGAGCAGGTCCGATACCCCATTCACCTACGCAGGGCGCCGCTAAATGGGCACTAACAGGTTACAGCAGCTACAATGCAACACAACCAATCATATACAGCATCT
>JAFBJT010026677.1:111308-121560 GCA_016785325.1 Chascanopsetta lugubris | reverse complement strand
TGTGCGACCCCTTTGTATGCACGAGTGTGTACATTGCGTTGTGTATTTGGTGCAGTTTGCACAGAATGAGCCACTTTTCTTCCCTTAGAATATAAATAGAGATGAATGGTGTTTCAGCTTCTCAAGGATGATGCTAGCTGAGCTTGGTCGAGCCACTTGAGGCCCCGCCCCCTCTGTCCCCATTCACATTCACCAGCCTGTGTCTCCACATTAGCTTGTTCCCCCGGATCCTCAGAATGAGTTTCCTTGGAATCCTAAATGATGAGTTTTCAGTATTTTATTTGCACGGAAAGAAAAAAAAAATAGCAAAAGGAGAAATTACTCTTCAAATCAAATGTGACACGACACTGAATATTCAAGATCCCTGTGACTAGTTTGTGAAGATGAAAATACATCTTCGCAACCTTAGAGCAGTAAAGAAGCTTGAGGGTGGAGGTCCGGAGACTTTTTTAAATGCCTCGCTGATTTTAAAACACAGCCAGGCTACTTTATTTTGGAAATGGGCAACGCCGCCCCCTTGGGGACGAAAGTAAATTAGGAGCAAATCAATGTGGGAAGCTACAATTAGTAATAGAGTCAGGGAGAGAGGGGCGGGGTTTGGACAATTTTGCTGGTCTGCGGCGCTCAACCTTTAAATCCAAAGCCGCCCGCGCACCTCGGATACAATTACTAAAGTGTGGACAGTAAGAAAAAGAAAGAAATAAACAAAAAAAAAAGGTGTGCAGGAGCCCGGTAGACTTTCTATCATCCACTGTCACTGACATACAACGGGAGTTACAACTCCATTTCCCCCAACGACACAGTTCTAGAATGTTTATGTATGACACCGCTCCTCCATATTTCTGTTGACCTGGCCCCAGAGGTTTGTTGCGACGGCTGAAGTGAGAACACAAACAAAAATCAATTAGCGTCCCAGCGGAGAAGGAGCAATGAAAAATGAATACATAATAAGGACAAGTTCTCCATGTTGCTGCACACGCTCAGATCAAACTCCCGCCTTTAAAAGACATACGGCATCAACATGTCCGCCGGTAACCTTACACCCACGCCTGCTGTTCACACGTTCTACGCGCTGTGCTTCACTTCGGTAGTAAAGAAGGGCATCTCGACTTTAAAGGGAAGAGACACTTTGTTGACGGTCCCTTGACGTTCCAACAGCAGAAGTCAGTGATGGATGCTGAATGGTCTGGATTTTTGCGGAGCTCTTTTGGTCTTAATGAGCCCTGGACGAGCTTTATGGTGCGGTGCATCTCCGAGTCGCTCTGACGACATGGAAAAGTGGAGTCTTGCCCAAGAACACGGGGAAGAAGGGAATTAAACCCGAGCCACACTGATTGACAGCTGTTGCCCTTTATCAGAAGGAGGCCTGTCTGTGCTATTACGACGAGAACCTGGAGCCAGAGAGACGGACGCCTTTGACTCAGAGGCGCTAGCTAGCCATTAGCAAGCAAACCGCGGAAACGTTGTATTCGAGCTAACGTTAGCGCGACTTCACAGGATGCGGCGGTACGGCTGTGACCACTGAGCCAATGGGGACCGTGTCGGACTCACAGATAAGCTGAAATTGCTAGAATTGAGAGGATTACCAACCCGACCCTCAAGTCATTCACGTGACACTTTCTCAAAGTCACTAATGATGTCATACGCGGACTGTTTGTCTGATAAACACATCATTCACAGCCCTAATCTTAATTGAATTCCGTCTAAAACCAACAAAGATGGAGTCCTCAGTGCTGTCAGGGTTGGTTTGGCCCGAAGCCTCGTCTGCTGCCAAGTTGGACGAGATAATCAAGTGCTCTCTGACGGCATTACGCTAAAGTTCAACTCATCGTGAGTTGCCATCTGGTTTCAATGGAATAATAAGGAAGAATAAAGCAATTGTTTCCGAGGGCACCGGGGGCACAGAAGAAGTCGCCAAGCTTTCCATGCTATTATCTAACCACACAGTTCTATTTCAGAGCATCTGACTTAGGTTCAGACGAGGAAGCGGAAAAATACGCCGCCGTCTCCGGCAAATGTTGTAGGAGTACAACTATTGCGGGAGCAGGACGTCTGAGTTCAAGGATGTGGAAAAAATAAAGTCAAAAATGGGCCTATAGTTACCATCCAATCCCCCTGCGAAACGAGTGGCCGCCACTTGCACCTGCATCTCCTGTGGAGCATTTTATTTTAGACTCGGCGGTGAGTCAGAGAGGAGGAGGAGGAGGAGGAGGAGGAGGAGGAAGAGCAGGAAGAGGAGGATGCTCGCCTGCAGATAAAATAAATCAAAGGAACAAAAATAAAGAGTGACCAACGGATCAAGAGGAAGTGTAAAGTTAAATCGCTTCTATATTTGGTGCCAAATGTGGACGAGTCTCACAAATTCCAGACACAGCGCACAGACGTGCTGAAGTCGTGGGTGCGGAAGCATTCGGCCGATTAAAGGGCCACGAGAGTACTTTCAGAATGGGTTTGTTTATAGTAACACCCGGGGCAGGGAGGTGAATTGCAGCTAGGTCACTCATTAGATGTGCATGTAAGCTAGCAGGGCTGGAGGGCGGTGTGCGCTCCAACCCGCCATTAGCATTAGCCACTAGAGAGTCGGAGCTAGCTAGCGAACGATGGCAGCGCCATCAGGAGCAGAATGAAGTAAGACGGAACACTGATGGCGGCCATTACGTAAGTCTGGGAATGTCCCATTATGTACCTTTAATAACAGTGTCTTTGATTATTGGCATTAAAAAGGTGGTTTTCTACAAAAACAGTCCCGCAGGTGTGCGCAGGTGTCCATGTGCAAGGTCACATTTAAAGCAATTTGTGTGTATAAATCGAATGGAACAGGCCTGTGTGTGTTTTTTATTTGCGCGCGCACACACACACACACACACACACACACACACACACCTGAACACCTGCAAGGGCAAACTCGCTCTCTGATAATACAGACACAGCTGGGGTCACATCAGTCGCTGTAAGCCAATATGTGAGTGAGAGCATACGATAAGCGCGCGCGCGTGTGTGTGTGTGTGTGTGTGTGTGTGTGTGTGTGTGGCTACCAGCTGTGCCCACTGGGCTGATACACAAAGCTGCTAGCATATTCTGCCTGCATCATTTCACTGCAGTCGTACGGAGCATAAGGCTCACCAACACAGTAACAGGCCCACGTTCATGCAGAAAATCACTTACACACACACACACACACACACACACACACACACACACACACACACACACACCACAGGTGTTTTTTTTAAGCTGCTTGTTGTCAGACGAACGAACGGGAGCCGGGAGAACAACGCGCCATTTCCAGGAAGCTGCGACCGGCCTTCGGAGGTTAAAGGGAGGAAAATAAAAAATATATCCATTGTCAGAGAGCGAGGTCTGCAAAGGTCAAGAGGCTCCTTAATTAAACGTCTGGGTCAGCGATGACTCGAGGGCCCCTCAGATGGAGCCAAGTTTCACCGTGTAAAGGTCAGACCTTGTAGTGCCCTATAAAGCCGCTGTCGGAGGAGTCGAACTCAAATGGAAAGAGCTGCAAACTTTATCTCCCCCCTTGCCCTTTCCCCCCCCCCCCCCCCGGATGAAAAGTGCAAAGTCCCTGACTACAGCTGAAAAACGTCAAACTGGGTGGAGTCAAATCCCCAGATATTTAAAAAAAAAAAAAAAAAAAAGACATGAGATTTTAATCCGAGGGAGTGAAATTTGGGAGCTTAATCAGAATAATTATTCTGGGCTCAGTCCAGCTCTGGGGCTTTTTAGCTGATGACAGACTCACAATTAATGGCCAGATTTCCGAGCTGCGTGTTTGCATGGAATATATTTCTGTCCGTCTGAGCGGCTGTGAATGACAACAAACATTAAGTCTAAAAATGGATGTGTATATCAAAAGACGACATCATCTCATACCTGCTTTGTTTGTGTTGTTGAACAACAACAAAAACAACATCTCTTGCAACATAAATCTACGCTTTCTTGTACCGTACGATAAAACACAAAGTATCACTCGTTTTTGACTCTGGACGTTCTAGAGCAGCACTGTGGTGTCCGGTCTGTTTTTTTACTGACCCGCAGCAAATTCTAAAAAATATAATGGAATGTGGCCCACACATGAAACTCGACTGTCTTGAACCTCTTAGTTTTACCACTAGGTGGAGCTATCGTTTCATTGAAGACGGTCCTGCACAGTCCGTACCCGTTCATATCGAAACGGTGACACGACCCACACTTGCTCATATTTGCATATTTCATTTATCTCATTTATATTTTTCTTCAAAATGATTTAAAATGCCTGTCAACCGACACTCTCATCAAGCGCCTATGTCAAAATATGAAAATATGATCTAAATACCTTCTATTGAATATTTTCTGTCGAAGAAAGCTCTGGATCTGAATGCAAATGTTCACGAATCAATACATATGTATTCTCGCTGTTCGGAAGCCGCACGTGCACGGAGCAAAACATGCGCTGCTGCACAGTTGCCAGCCTCAGCTGACCAATCAATAGGCCTTTATTCATGCATTGCACATTTCACACGTGAAGCGATCGAGAGGGCGCTTTATAGTATTGACAGTATTGTCTCCGGGTCCCCTGCAATACCACAACACGGTGAAATCCATTTTCTCTCACATAACAAGCTGTCATTTTCTGCTTGGAATGAGCTCAATCGCTCTTGCATACAAAGCAGCCGCAGCGGCTTTCGCTGCAGAATGATAATAACAATAGCACAATGGCCGCCGCCGTAATTCCACCGCATCACGGCTAATATCGCGAAACGCTGATGAGGGCGCGGCCTCGAAAAGCATGCGTCGGTTTTTAAAAGGAGACAGTGCGAAGCTTCGTTATGATTCATGTCGACACGTGTTGCTTCAGACAGCGACTTCTTTGTCTTCGACGCCAAGGTGAAAGGAGCTGAATGTTCTCTGCACACGGTCTATATAGGACGACAATGAGGATTGCGTAACGATGATTGGTTGTTATGGTAATGGAGGGAGGGAGGTTAACGAGACTGAGAACGATTTGTGATGATGAAGACGATGGGGGCTGTGGTACATTAAGAAGATTGCGTGATAATTACAATGTTTGTTGTCATTAATGACAATAATACAAACACGTTCATTCATTCATACGAAAACATTTGACGGGAAGAAAAGTGATTATGCTCTTAGCAAGCTGAATTTTTTTATGTAATTATCGAGCATTGTTGCCAATGCATTTGCAGTTTACAGGATCCATCAACTAATCTCTTGAAAACAAGAGGGAAACTTCTTGAACAGATTGTTTAAGAAGTTAAAAAGTAATTATTGGATTTACACCAAATTTTTATTGGTTCTTCAATGTTCAAAACCACATCATTCCACCAAGTTCTGTGGAAATCCATGGAACGGTTTTACTGCAACCGTGGTCACAAACAAACAAAGACAGTAATGGTTACGATAAAAAAATGACTGTAGAAAAACGGAGTGAAAAAAAAGGATAAAAGTTGAATTCTGCATGTTTCTACTTGCAGAATTGTAGAATTATTTTAAAAGCACTGAGGTTTTATCAAATTGAGGAACAAATGATTCCAAATCTAGCTTGCAAGTATTTTTTTACTCCACACTCAAACTCTTGAATAAATGATTTTCTTCTCTCTGAAAGAAAAACCATTAGTGCTCTTCAGTTACTGTAAAAACCGGAGTTTAGGTTAATCATGGTCCTCAGAGCTGTGTGATCTCTCACTGCACATTAGCAAAGATGTGGAAACAAGAATCGCAGCCCTGAAGATGAAGGCAGCTTTTGATACTGACGTTATGAAACACCCCTCCTCCCTGTGCCATCACAGCTGCTCCACCACTGGCTCCCAGCCACTCCGCCGGGACACGCCGGGGTTAAGTGGCTTGCTCAAGGGCTTTCAGCCCGTAGTTACCGACGAACGGCGTGCGGGATCACATTCCTGTTCTTTTGCCTGCCCTGATAATACCTCAGGTGACGTGGGAACGTGTTGGAAATACAAAGACGGCGGCGTTCGCTGTAGAATTCCCTCCAAAACCCGAGCTCAAACCATTTCTAATCTTCAGCCGCCGCACCTCTGGGGCGCTTTGACCCCGCTAGCTAACATGCTCGAATTCTGCTTTATCACTTTGGTAAAGCTGCTGCACATATTTTCACAGCAGCGGTGAAGTGGTTGTTACGTAACAGGCACCGTCTTTTTAAAACTGGGATACTCGGAGTATTTTCATTTAAATTAGAACCGGAGCAAAGGCACGAAGATGAATCAGTCTGCGGCTAAAAACTCTGGAGGAACTTCCTAGATTGAGATGGGTGAGATAGTTGACAGTTGCGATAAGGGAGCGGAAAACCAAAATATCAAAGTCCCATCTGATTCTCTCCAAACATTTCCCTCAGAGCAGCTGTCACTCAAAGTGTCACAAGCTCTTTCGCACCATAAAGGCACAAACGACGGTGTTGACTCCTTAAATCTACTAAATATGCGGCTTTGCTGACCTCTGTATAACCATGCCAAGTTTGACCGTTCTGGGTTACTGTAACAACATGGCTGCCTCTGCGCGGAGCTGCTTCAAATATAAAGGGCGATTCATGCATTCGAGTGATTATTCGCCTCATTACATTTTTATAAATTCAATTACCTTCAAATTAATGAAAAAAATGGGCTTTTCGTCCCATTTGTCAACATGGAGGAGACTGTATTCAGTACCTGTGCTGAACTCGGCATAGTTTTTCCACTTCCGTACTGGCCTCATCCGTCAGCCCCAGAGGCTGCTGCTCGATAGCACAATATTTCCAAAGTCTTATCGTAAAATTCATACTTCTCTTATCATTTATAACGTTAGCGTTGATATTTTCACAGTTTAAATCAAACCTAAAGCAGAAATCGACCAAACCTCACGGAGCTGAACTGTCCCTGGACCTGACACAGGTTCAAGTTTTTAAAAGACACCCGGCAGCAAATCCAAAAAAAGACTTTCAAAGCCTGAGAGCAGCTACAGGCAGATGGAGTACATACTATCTATGAATTTAAAGCAGCGTTGGCTTAAGTCAACACATGAATGAAATATCTTTTATTCTCAGTCTGCGACAGGGCAGGTGTTTGGAGTGAAACGCAATACGTTTGGGAAGAGGCTGACGAGGAGTTCACGGAGAAAATATCAAATCCTGACAGGATCTGGGCTGGAACGCTGTCAGCCGTCCGCCGTCTGTCGGCGTTGACACCGTTATTTAGCGAGGGATTCATTATCCAGGATGTGAAGCCGGAGCTTTACGTGTGTTTGAAGGCTACGAGAGGTTCAAGTATTTCGGAAAAAGGCTCCGCCGCCTAAAAGCGTATTTTTGCAAGTCAAATGTCCTGTTTGTTTTTTGATGAAAATCCCGATAAACGAGCTCCACATCCCTCCTGTTACTCCCCCACATAATTACATGCATGACGACTGTGTGCGATATGCTGTGCATTTTAATTAACACTTGCGTAATTACATAATAGATCACATGAGCCCTTCCCTCTGCAATAAGCGCTTGTTGTTACATGTGATTAATGTAAATCCCTCTGCTCTTCCTTTCAGGCCGATCCAAGTCACCGTGCAGAGGAACGGCAGCAGCAGCGCAACCGCACCAGTGATGAGCTAAAGGTGCGTTCAGCTATTTATTTTCTTCTTCTTCTTCTTCTGTGGTGTTTGTGTAAACAGACATCGACATGACTGGACCTCACTGAGCTGAACTCTTCCACAGAGGAAGTGTGAGTGATGGCTGAAAGCAAACAAACGCTTTATCTCCGCCTTTCATTGGCGCTTTCCTTGTAATATATTTGTTTGTTTTTGTGTTTCCGCGTCGTTCGCGTCTCCGGGTTCTCGCTCCGTCTCACTCGCTAATCATCTCTGTCCTTCGTGTCGGAACAGAGAATTATTCGGAATTGTTTCGCTTGTACTCGCCCGGGGCGCTTTGTTAAAAAGGACTTGTAAAGATGCATATTTAATATCATCTCAGGCCTGAAAATGCCGATTACAATGCATTCGCCCTCTGGGCACGTGTTCCCAAAGTCACCGTATCGCGAACCTCACATCTCCCATACTAAGCAATTTTTTTTTTTTGCTCCTTTCCACTGGAAAAAAAAAAAGTTGAATAGATTAGAGGCAGATCTAATCGATCCTGAGTGTGCTTATCAGTGGCTGGCAGGCTGACGAACCGATTCCAGAACGGCATAGTCTAATCCTTCAACTGCAGCATGGAAACTGGAAAGAGACAAATAGGTGGGAAGGCTCGTGGACAGAGGGTCAGATAGGGAAATAAATGGTCTGTGAAGGTTTGGATTAAAGTACGATGTGTGACAGTGCGGAGGATGATAGATAGCATCCTTTGATAGGACGTGGACATCAATATCTTAGAAGCTAAAACATAATACTTGAGATTCTACGGAGGCAAATTGTCTTTACTTAGCATTTCACCAGCAAGGTTATGTGGACAAACAACAGAGAGGGACAAGTAGTGGAGGCGAATTCTTCCTCATTTCTGCCAAAGAAACTCTTGTACATTTCTGGACTGAGAAAGGATTCGGCCTTACGCCGACGGTGCACTGCTGTGGACAGGAAACAACGTGTTTCTTGTGTTTTCTTTATGCCTTTTCCACGTTTGTCTCTAGCTTGAAGATAACTTCACTATTGTCCAGTAAGGTTGTGTCCCCGTGCCCCCGGTACCCTACAAACAGGTCCGTGCCCCTCCTCTATCTATTAACCGGACTGCGAGACCCAATTGTCTATCCGCTAACTAGCCAAGTCCTTGACGTGACCTTGAAGGTGTCCGACGTCATACGTGGGGTTGTCAGGTTTTCACTGAAAGGTCAATGTGTCTTCGGTGCAGTCTTTTGCACGAGACGGCCGTGGCACGTTACTACGTCCAGAACGTGCTCAATGAGCGTCCATCAACGATCTGAGAGAGCTTTTAAAAACGACGGTAACTTCATGTCGTGTCAGACGTATTTTCAGTTTGCCATCGATAAACCGACGTCCCATAATTTGGTGAGTGGATTATGGTTGGAAGTCACCATTGATCCCGGGTGTCTCTTGTTCTGTCCTGTGGCTGGAGGTGTAAATGTGTCCCCGACCATTAAAGTCAGCCGGAGTGGAGACACTCTCAGGATGACAATGGCCTCATTCGTGGATATTGAACGGAGACAAAGGATTAGTAATTGCGGGCTTAAAAGTTTGACCTTTGAAAATCTCCCATCAGTCAGACCTGAGTGAAGACTTAAGCTCTTCCTCCACCTGTGTTTGCGTCTGCCGATGAGACGCGTCTGGCTGCGCTGACGTCTATTGATTTCCACCGTTAACTTATTACAATTCCTGCTTTTCAAAGGCTTTAGCCACACTGTGCCGCTGATTGGATGGTTTAACCTTCTGACCCCCAAACTGGGATCAGAGCATATATCCCATAATGGGGGGCATTCATCCACATGACCTCCGCTGTCATCGTGACAACTTGGCGGCGGGCGGCGCGGACAAAAAAAATTGTGTGTGTGCGTTAAGCTTTGAGGATGAAGAATCAAAGTGCTCATCGGAACCATCACCCTTCCACCCTCTCTCTCTCTCTCTCTCTCTCTCTCCCTGTCACTGTATATGTACACCTCTCTCGCCATCTCTCAGATTACGTACAATAATCCCTTTAAGGTAAAAGCTTTACTGATGAACACCTCCCTGCAGAGATTTATTGTCCTGTGCATGTATGTGGTTGCCGAGGGCAACGTCTCCTCAGGACCAGAACTGCCTTTGCTTGTTGTACCTTTTATGATGTTGGGGCAATGGGGGGGGAAGGGGGGGGGGGGGAGAGGGGGGGGGGGGGGGGGGGGGTGGGTTTTACGCTCGTTTTTTTTCGGTCCCGGGCCTGGTGGGTGGGATTAATCTTCGGTGGCAGCAACAACAAACATCGGCCGCCCGATTCTCGGGACGCCGGCATCAGGCGCGGCGAGACACAGTTGTAATCGCAGCAGTTACAGCAACCTGTTCAAAAACAGGATGGCAGGCTTTAGTGTATACACTTATACAAGCTGCAGCTGCTGTTATATATATATATATATATATATATATATATATATATACACAAGTGTATACATACATACATATATACACATATATATATACACAAGAATACAGCCCCTCCCGCACCCTCCGCTCAACCTTTGCTGGACTATTCACCATCCCCACACCATGGGTGCTTGAGCCTTCAGCTGCTCGGCACCCAGACTATGGAACTACCCCCCCCCCCCCCCCCCCCCCCCCCCCCCCCCCC
>JAFBJT010026677.1:90253-106562 GCA_016785325.1 Chascanopsetta lugubris | reverse complement strand
TCACAAGGTCACTCGTTCAATTCTCCATATTCTGTGAGGACGGATTTGGTCCCGAAGTCCATGTTTGACACCAATAAAACAGACTGTGACTGTGTGTAGGATTTAAGGACATCTAGTGGTGTGGTACTGTGCTGCAGCAGAGAGAAGCAGGGGAGAACCCATTGTTACCTTGAATTATCTTTCAACCCTCAAGGTGTTTATTTGTCCATTCTGGGTTTCTGTAGGAAATGACGGAGCGACATGGAGGCCCCCCCACGGAGACGAACCTGCCCCTGATTGAAAAATAAAAGGCTGACGACAACATTGACAAGAATTCATACGTTCATCTGCCTGTTGCCTGATCAAAAATCCTATCATTGTAATGTCTGCCGATAAATCCATTCCACCCAAATCCGACATGCTGCACTTTGAAGCATGAAACTGTGATCGTTCCGTATATGACATTTATAATACCACGTCTATGAGTGACACTGTTTCACTGACACTCGTGCAGACTGGTCAGTCTTTCCAAGGAGAGGCCTGAGTGTAACTTCTCTGAGCTTCGGACTCCTGGAGCTTCGCTGGAGCTGATGAAGGCACTATAGTATATCTATGAGAGTCAGAGCAGCATTTCCATTCCTGCTGTGGCATCAAAACCCCAACATAGTGATTAATGAACAGCGCTGGGCCTTTCTGCTACACAAGCACAGTGTGTGTGTGTGTGTGTGTGTGTGTGTGTGTGTGTGTGTGTGTGTGTGTGTGTGTGTGTGGGCATGGATGTATGCGCAGGTGCTTTCACAGTTTTTTTTCTTGTCTGTGAGTGAAAAAGGGTGGAAGTGAGTTGATGGGTGTGTTTCGGGGCCTGCTCAGAGGAACATGTGGTGTATGGGATGTTTCAGCTCATCAGTGGGAACCTGCGGCCCTCATGTCCTGCAGCGACACCTGGGTGCAGTCACACCCTGTCGCCATATGGGCGCGCCAGAGTTCTGCTTATGTTGTTTACACCGTGATCGGGTGTCCTGCTGTGAATCAGTGCAATTACACACACACACACACACACACACACACACACACACACACACACACACACACACACACACACACACACACACACACACACACACACACAGATTGCCTGTGTTCCATCACCTACCGAACACAAACAGTGTTTGATAAATACCAGCAAAGCTGCCATGATCAGCCATGTGATTCATATGGCTGACATGATAAATATGATCGTGAGAGCTGCTGTGACTGTGCAGCCAACAAACACACACTCACGAACAGACAGTGGGATCCACCGCGCATTTCACAACACAAGCGCGCTGATTCAAACCAGCTGATGACAATCATTACTAATTCTAATGTGGGCATGGAAATGGATGCAAGTCATTTAGGACTCCAGCTCAACCATATAATAGCCGTCATTAAGAAATTGATTGGGGGTGTGTGCGAGATGACTCATCCATCTTTGATGGAAGTCTTGGCACCTGCAGCCCGGCGCAGGATGTGTTTCCCCCCGAGTGGAAACACCAATCAGCGCGCGGCTCCTCTGCCGCGCTTATTTCCATGTTTATACTTTGCTGAACTTCTGCCGGCAACTTTCCCGCTGCACCGCGGAGACACACACACACACACACACACACACACACACACACACACACACACACACACACACACACACCCAGTGAACTAATGTCATCTCGGCTGCTCATTTAGGTGCTGTCTGCCCTCGGGTTTTTGTCACTGTCACATTCCGGTGATGATGGAGGTGGAGGCGCGTGCGCTGTATAAAGCCCACAGACAGTAATTACACTGCCTCTCTCACTCTCTCCCAGCGCGCGCACCTTCTCCCTGGATTGCTCTGCACCTGTGTCATTGGGCAAATTAAAGTTTTGCACAAGTGTGTGTGTGTGTGTGTGTGTGTGTGTGTGTGTGTGTGTGTGTGTGTGTGTGTGTGGTGTGTGTGTGTGTGTGTGTGTGTGGACGAGCAGGTCATGGCTGATGTGCATTGGGCTCAGTGTGCCCCCATCGCAGGGAGAAGCCGCCCCTCTCCCAGGCGAGGCTGTTGATGGAGGCGCTCCGGCATTACTCATCCGACGTGTCTCACTTCCTTAAAATATATGTGGAAAACAAGAGCTACTGCAAAATGTCAGGTCAGACAAATGGACTGCAGCGGCCGCTCTGGTAAACTGATCGATAGAGCAGCTCCGCCGCCTGCTGAGCCAGCAGGGGAACTTTCATATTTATGTTTTTGACCTATCGGAAGAGCAGAACTAGCGCGGTGAACTTCTTCACTGGCCGTTAACACAGATGTAACGGTCTGGATCGGTTGGACGCTTCTCCGCCACGTGACGTATCGTGTTTATGGCGTCCGGCAGTTCCGCGCCAGCCTCTGGTCACCGAGTGGCAGACCGCCAGGGCTCCACGTAGAGTGAATGACTCCCAACTTTTCTGTCACCATGACAACAAAGTCAGACAAAATGGGGGAGGATCTGCTACATCCGGTGAAGTGCGGTGTGGACACTTGGAATGTGGAAAAAGTTCCCCAAACCCGACTGGCACCACAGTCGGTTTGGGGAACAGTGCAGATGTGCAGGTGTTTGTGGAAAGATGGCGCACAGCTCCGGGTTCTGGCTGCCTCCTCGGTCCTCACATAACCCCGGTGTTATGCCACCCCCCCCCTCCCAGCGAATCCCGCTCCACGAGCCACAAGCGTGGAATCTCCCTGTAAAATAAATATTTCAACTTGCCCAGTCTGTTTATGGATCGCTCCGACCCAACGCTGCTTCCACTTTAGAATTCACTTTGCTAGAATTTGTTCAGACCATATTTAATCTGATTCAGAGCAACAGCACAGACAGACTCTCCCCCCTGGCGGCAGATTTATGGGAGGAAAGTCCAACCCCTCCAACAATCCCTTCATCTCACATGCTGCTCAATGCTCATGCATCCTTTCATAGAAGGAGTCTTCTGCGCAGTGGCTGTTGGGCGATGACCGAGTTGTGCAGCTGAAGCTCCACATACTCAGAGCTTTGGGACAGGTGTTTCAGTTTCTGCGTCATCTGTGTTTCATCCGTGAAAGTGTGTAAAAAGCCGGAGAAACAAACGAATCAAACTAATACAGAATACACTAATGAGAACAAGTTGGCTAGAATACTAGGATTTAGTGATACCTGGAGGTCAAGCTGTGCACTGCAGATGAATTCCTCTCACCTCACCCTTCTCAGGTGGGACACACACCCTGTGGTAACCTTCAGTTATCATCAAAGCTCCAAAGGTCTTTCTTTTTTCTCCCTTTGTCCGACTGTAAAAACATGGCGCTTCAACATGGCCGCCTCTGTGCTCTCTAGCTCATTCCAGGACGATGAAAACAAAACATTCAGGTGACAATACATATGAATACAAAAAAAAATGACAAAAAGATTGATTATCTTTCACATCTTTAATTTATGATAAATGTAACAATTCAACTTTGATCTCACACGCTGGGACTTTGTGTGTTTGTTTGAGGCTTTTGAGACGAACAGAACCGGCCTCGTTAATGGCACCTGTTCTCACTCTACAGGCTAAACTGTGCTAACCAGTTAGCAGCTAAACTAACCAGGGACCAATAAGAGCACTTTGATATGACCTGACTTTACCTCCCGAATAGTGTGCGTGTGTGAGGATGTACCATCGAACAGCATCAACTCCAGAAACACTCCGTGAGGTTACAGTGGCGGTATCAGCAGAGCTCTGGCGCACCCTGGTGGTGAGTGAGTGCGTATTTCCCCAAATCAGTTTGTTTCCTGTCTTTACAGGGTCAAGAAGCAGCAGCAGCAGCAGCAGCAGCAGCAGCAGCAGCAGCAGCAGCAGCAGCAGTTTCCTCCCATTGAACTTCATCCGTGTGTCTTTTTTTCCCTTTCAGCATCATCGCAAATGTGTGTGTGTGTGTGTGTGTGTGTGTGTGAGTGTGAAATTGCTGTTTAAAGCTATATTTGTTCCTACATTTTTCCCACCTACAGGAAAACCTCTGGCCTCCGCGTCCTTCTTGTTGGCACTTTGTCACCACTTGTGAGATTTGTCACTCTCTTAACAGAGACCGTCCACACTGGTCTTTAACCATAAGTGATCCCACTGTGACGCCCCTCACTGATACACTTTATCCACGCCCCCCCCCCCCCCCCCCCCCCCCCATCCCCCCCCCCCCCCCCCCCCCAAAAAAAAGGACAAAATAAAACACCGATCGCCGCCTGACGGGGGTTTGATATTGGTTTGTTTCTCTCGCTCGTGTTTAAATGCAGCCTGGGCGACTGTGACGAGTCGTCTTTGGGCTGTGGAGGTCAAACAGCAGAGTGTCATCAGATAGCTAATCAACTCATTCAGATATCATTACACTGAGCTAAATCCCTGTTAATCCCACTGAAGATTCAATCAGCGTTTCCCTCACAGGTCAGCCTGTTCACGTGTGTGTGTGTGTATGTGTGTGTGTGTGTGTGTGTGTGTGCTCTCACATGAAGACATGAGGGACAGAGGGAAAGGTAATTCTTCATGTTGATAGACAATGATTGTCCTTCCATGGGCCACGTTCAGCGTCTCCTCTCTGTCCTTCTCCTCTCTCCTATCTCCTGTCTCCTGTCTCCTCGCCCGCCTCCTCCTCCTCCTCCTCCTCCTCTGCTGGTCACAGGATTATTGCTCTGCTTTGGTCTTTGACGGATGAATCCAAAGTCACCGTGTCTCTCCCCGTCCATCCATCTCTCTGCTCTTATGTTTGTCCGTCCTCTGTCTTTGCTCAGCACTGACACTGGTGTGATCTGTCTCTGTGGGGGGACGGACGTGGAGCTGCTGGTTCATCGTTTGTAGGTTTGAAAGTCAAACGTCGCGACTGTTGTGTAGAGAAAGTGACGGTCGACCTTTGACCTATACTGGTTATTGTAGAAGGGGGCGAGAGAGACTGGAGCATGGCGGCACCTCACAGCAACCACTCATTCAACTTCACATCCACTGCTACCATGAGTTTAAAGTCTTCAATTAAAGGTGCATTACGCAACGTCGATGTATTTACAAATCACCGTTAAAAATCAGGGAGTGGACAGAATGTTTCCAAAAGTTACTAGAAGATCAAATCTGTGCTTAGCTGATGTGAAGTTTTATACACGTGCACTTGCTGTGATTCATCTTTCATACTCAAAGCATTGGGTCTCTGCTGAGATTTACTCTTAACCTCAGTGGGACTTTTCCTGGTTAAATAAAGGTTAAGTAAATAAGTGTCCCTGAAAGTCCACGTAACCTGAGGCTAACACCCCTCCACGCTCTCAGGAGACTACGTTTACTTTAAATATGTGGAGCAATGAAAAGCACTGACAAGCAGTTTTACTGGCTGAATTAAAAAAAGGACAAATTTATTAGTTGAATCTTTTAGAAAAGGTCAGAAGAGTAATCTTGCCACCTACTGCAGCGAGGCAACATTAAAGTGCCTGCTTTATGAATAGACTCTGGCCTGAAATCCTCCCTCCATAACACTGAGTGAATGTATGGGATTTGGGTTAAATTAATTCTACTCCCCACCAGGACTTTCACCAGGGCAGCACTTTGTTTGACACTTAAGTTTTATTTCATCATCCCAGTATAAAGGTTCCTGATGGTTTTGCTTGTGATTGGATTTTTATTCATTCGTCTATTTGTTTTTACACCTTGGACTGTTTCAGTCACATTTCATTTCATTACATGTTTTTGGTTCTAATTTCCCAGGATTATTTTCATTGTAATATCCAGCATCTTTGAAATGATACTCTTACTTCAGAACATCTCCCCTCTTAAAAATTTGCATTACTTTTTCCCTTCCTTTCATTTCTTTTAGTATCATTATTATCATTCTTTTTATCATCTTATCTTTATCTGCTCTTGGTGATCCCTCATTGCAAATTCATGAAAGTTACGATACCGTTTCCCACTGCCTGATGTGAATCTGTGTAATTTCTCTTAGTTTTATTCTCTAAAACACTTTGTATTACGTTCTTGCATGAATACAAAATAGATTTTTAAAGACAGATTCACATAAGCAAATAGAATGACCAAATAAATGAGTGATTTAAAACATCATCTAGTAGAGTATCTGCAGACCCATCAATCCATCCATCCCTGCTGGTGGGATCTGCTCCATCCATCGCAGAGCCACGCTGATGTGTATAAAGTGTCATTGGCCAGACAGTGAGGTAATAGGAGGGATGTGACCCCTCAACCTTTGTCCATGTCAGATGGAGCCAATCTCTCTGGTCTGAGACAGACCATCCATTCACACCCACCCACCATGGTGTGTTTGTGTCTAATGATAGAGCCCATCCATTCACTCTGCTGCTGCTGCTGCTGCTGCTGCTGCTGCTACAGATGAAACCCGATGCCTCACTCTGCTTAAAAGCTATTACATGCCAGGCCTGGGATGTGTGTGCTTTTAGGTGTGTGGTTGTGTGTGGGTGTGTGTGTGTGTGTGTGTATGTTTTCGAACCCGTGTCTCAGACCTGATGTTTCATCACTGGCTCGGCTCCAAAAGCCAATTTACAGTCCAAAGGCCTGTGGGTGAATTTCAATCACCGTCTGGAAAAAATAAGCCCGGACGACTTCGAATGAACTTGTAAATATCCAGTTTCCTTCAGGAATTAATTTGACTGATTCAAATACTCTGGCGTTTTTGGTAAAATCATATAAAACATAAACAGGAGGATCACTACTCCCATTTCTTAATTGACACATTATACAAAAGTGTTAAGTCTTCCACCCTGTTGCTATGAGCTTGATACTGCAGAGGCGCGCACACACACACACACACACACACACACACGAACACACACTCTTTTCTGTGTTCCCCCGCCATATTCATACACTGGATACACCTCAGAGAGAACAAAGAGGTAATTGCACTGACTTCACAAGTAAAACAACAGTTACAGGCTTAGCGTGTGTGCTATGTGTGTGTGTGTGTGCAGTATGTGTGTGTGTGCAGTGTGTGTTTAAACCTTTCATCCATCCATATCACAGTGCATAAGAGCTCTGGTCCATTCCCGCTCTGTCTTATGCTCTGCTTGCCCTTGGAGAACAATCCAACAGCCATTGACTCCTACAGAAACACCACACTGGTGTCGTGTACACTATCATTTACCATTCAGGCATGTGTGTGTGTGTGTGTGTGTGTGCGTGTGTGTGTGTGTGTGTGTGTGTGTGTGTGCGTGTGCGTGCGCGTGTGTGTGTGCGGTGTGCTTGTGTATGGACATGTGCACATGTCGCAGAAAGACATAGAGCGCATATATAAACAGGAAGAATGACCCCGAGCGTACATACACACATTCCCCACTCTGATGCACAGTTAGTGTTTTTGGAGAGTGTGAAGGTAAATGAAGTGTGAAATGAAGAGTCAGAGAACGTTCCCTCCCCAGGGAACCTCTGCAGCCCACTGACACAGACCAGGGCCAGATAGATCAGGACAGCCAGAACCAAACCTTCAATCTCACTGAATCAGCATGTCCCCTGGTGGCCGGAGCAGGAGCTTGTCCAAACCCCACTCTTTCTCACCGCAACTGCTTTGTTGTTCTTTGTGTTCAGAATGTTTTATTTGACCTCAGGTCTGTCGATTTGGTGACACAGTGCATAGCAAGTCTGCAATAACGGGCTGTTGAGTCAAATGTAATTGAAATGGATCTATTATTATTTATGTCTGATTTATTTTCTCATTATATACTTTTTAAATTGTCTTTTATTTCTAAGAAAATAAAAGACATTGATATTTCAATATCAATATATGTCTTATATAACAAAATTACAATAATATATATATATATATATATACACACACACACACATATGAATAAAATATATACATATATACTCAATGCATGAGTGAATAAATAGTACAACACATCAGAATGAGCCCTTAATATTTAAATGACCTCCTCTCCATGGAGGCCGCCATGTTGCGCAACCACCAGCCCAGACTCAACCAACTAATCAGCTTTTGAGTTGTAATGATAACTGAAGGTTTACAAAGAGTCTCTGCAAGACAACGGTGAAGTGAAAGGTATCCAGCTCCGACATGCGACTTCACCACAGGGGGTCACTAAGTCCCACATACTGTCAATTCGCATATATCCCCATTGAAAAGCATGAATGGGGCCAAAGAAGAAGATTTCCATCATGTGCGTTTCCGTCGAGCTGCAACTCTTTCATCTGGTGAACACATGCAGTATTACCGCGGAGAGCCGGCAGCAGTTTGGACATTTACACGCAAATATACGATATACAGATAACAATAACACACAATGTATTTAATCACATATAATACACAAATCACACTGCCTGAGAACATGTCCTCACGTGTGGTGCGGAGACACCATGAACCATCAGGGACGGGGAGGCTGTGGCGAATGCGTCTTATGAAAAAGCTCTCGGTCCCACACACAGAGCTTCCAGTGGGTGACTCACATGAAGCGTTAAAGAGTCCTGTGTTTACGCTTCCACTTTTGGAGATGAGCTCATTCCAAAGCCTCAGCGGGGGGTGGGGGGGGGGGGGTTATCTGTGGATGGCACAGATCTCGGCCACACCAGTCCCACACTCCATCATTAGGAGCAGGCTGCGCTCACCCTTTAAAGGCGGTTGTTAACATTATGGCTGTCGTAGCAGGTCAGCTAATTGTGCTGCATGACGGCCGCCTCAGCTCCTCTCTCCTGTACCACGCAGAGTCCATTACAATCGGGCCTTATCTCCTCTAATATGCTCCGCTGTTAATGAACAATCAGTCCCGTTAATGTCCTGCTAATTAATGGCCCATCAGCCTCTTCAGAGTGGTAATTAAGCGCCAGTTGAGGCGTCTAATTGGCACGGTTCTGACTGGATCGAGTCATGCTCGACCGTCTGGGACACAGGAAGTAAATTATAGCATTGTCATGGTGCTGGGGAGGACTTTCACGGAGACTGCTGACTTGCTTGTTTAAGAAATAGAATTATCTTGTTAACCTGCGCCGGAGTGAAGTGAATGACAGTTTCACTCTGGTGACTCCGTCAGAGGACAAACTGTCAAACGTGAATTAAACAGCAATCAGTGGCCGGAGTCTCTGACGATTGCTGCTAAATTGATTGAGAGCTGTCGCCGGGGTGTTTTGCAGCGAATGGAATCAGCAGCAAGGATAATTCATCACCACTCGGTTTCTCATAAACAAGCGCAAGGAGACCGAGTGCATTTGAATATTACTGCTTTGTTGTTACTCCTGCATAAATGTGATTATTCTGGAGATTTGAGGGCAATCCAGCGAGCTGTAAACATCATGCTGTTCATTCTAATCTCCCAACATTTGATGGTGAAGATTCTCAGAGTGAATTTTGTTTGATTTCTCATTTTTCCCTGCACAAATCCTGATGGAAATCATTGGGACCGTCAATCAGCTTATGTTTATAAAAATGCAACAACAAGCGGAAAGAAGTTTAAAGGTGCAGTGTGTAAGATTTGGTGACCCCCAGAGGTGAAGTTGCATGTTGTATCCATCACCTCACCCTCACCTTTCTGAACACGCGGGAGACTTTAGTCAGTTGTCATCAAAACTCAAAAAACATTTAGTATGTCCACTCTGGGCTACTGTAAAAACATGGCGGCCCCCGTAGAGAGGACCCACACCTCCTGTCAATATACATTAATGGGCTCATTTAAGGGTAACGTAAAAAAAAAAAAAAAGAAGAAACATTTACATTATCATGAATTCCTTAAAATGTCAGCATGTAACTGTTTTATAATATTCTTAGAAGTGACAAAAATGACCAAACTCTTACACACTGCACCTTTAATCTCCAGAGTCTGGTGCAGGTTCAGCAGCTAGTAAACAACAGAGTCTTTTCATCTCAATTAATCAGATATATGAATATTGATCGCAGGGCATCACTTTATCATTTGAGTTATTTTCAGTCCCAAAAGTCACACGAGCTTCATGCTCACTGACGCCGCCGCGCTCCCTCATTAATTACTTACAGTTGTGCGAAAGAAGAAAAAAAAGAAAAGACAATGGAAAATATTTCTTGGTGCAGACACGAGTTCACGACCAGCCCGAGTTGCGAGGTGGATTCGCATATGGCTGCGCGCCGGCTGCGAGCGGCTCGGTTAATTAGTTTGACTGTTAAGAAGAAGAACAGAAATAGCTGAGGGTTTAAGGCAGAGTTTAAGGCAACGAGCGGACTCGATATAATACGAGCTAACAGTGTGAGGTGGCACTTTTCACTCACATATGGCTGACTGGTTGCTTCAAGCTGTTGGATAATGAGTGAGGGAAAGGTAAAGAGAAACAGGGAAGGGGGGGAGGGGGGGGGGGAAGTGAGGGGGAGACGGGGGTGAGGTGGTTTCTATAATGAGGGGACAGAGGAGACAAACACCTGAGTGGAGAACGGGAGAGAGAGAAGGTTGGAGGCAAATAAAGACTCCATTTGGCAGCTCCACACACACACACACACACACACACACACACACACACACACACACACACGGAGAGATGCACAGAGTATACTGGTTGCTCGGAGCAGCTTGGGATAATAAGAAACACAATAAGGTGGTTTTTATAATGAGAAACAACAGCTGAACCACCGATGGCAGCGAGAGGAGAGAGTACAGGGTTGCAGGCCACGGACGGCTCCACTTACTGTACTAAACAAGACTCTGCTCTGCACGGAAACAGGAAGTTACCGTGCCGACGCTCACTACGGGGAAACTTGGAGGAGATGTTTTTGAACACATCCTGAAACTGAAAACAGGCGTCAGGGCATGAGATGCTACTTGAGAAAATATCGATGTTTACCAAACAAAATGTGGCCTCGGAAGAAAAGATGAGTCTGAATCTCCCCCTGGTGGCGGACTGCAGTACAGCGCCTCCTCCGTGAGGAGACATAGATCAAACGTTAAAAAATCAGAATCTGTATCAAATACATTGATTTCAATGATGCTTTCTGCTGAATGGAACTTACTAATGGAAATACTGAAAACTGAAATATATAAATATATACATATATATATATATATACATACATATATACACACATATATATACATATATACATATATATATATATATATATAAATATATATATACATACATATATACACATATATATATACATATATACATATATACATATATATATAAATATATATATACATACATATATACACATATATACATATATATATATATATTCTGTGTGGCTGCAGCAAGTGAAACTTCTCCACGGCTGATCATCCAGCAAATGAAAAGCTCTAATAACTTTAAAGTTGTCTCTGTTCCTCCCAGTAAGTCGAGAGTGTGACACTGAGCCAGTTCACACCACGGCAGGATGCAGCGAGTGGAGCGGATCACTGGACTCCTGCTGCGACGCCATTCCACCTCCAAATGTGATTTTGCCACGGACGTCCATCAAAGCCGTTACCAGCCCGTCCACCGTACAACTACATCATCTATTAGGGGCTGAAGCAGAGAGACGCGTGAATCACATGTGTGTGTATAGAGTGACATAATCACTCACTGACTCACTCGCTCACTCGCTCACTCGCTCACCCACTCATCCATATTACTGTAGAACTGTGAGCGTCAGGGGCAGAATGATGAAGATATCTGGAGACATTTAAACAAGGTGAATGCACACGCTAAGAGGCTGGGTTTTCTTTTTATGTTCACACATGTGAGCCCATGTACTGAATACTGAGGTGTGTGTGTGTGTGTGTGTGATCAGAGCGCTCTACAGCCTTCTTCCCTTTTCCCCTGGATAAGCACTTTGTTGTCCTTGGGAGACTGCTGGTGCTTGGCTTCTCGCGCACAGTCGCCAGGCGCTGTTCCACTGAGCCGTGCACGTGAGGTGACCTTCCTTTGCCTCTGGCTCAGTCACGCTTCTGTGCACCGCGCACACACACACACACACACACACACACACACACACACACACACACCAACGTGGCCTCAGGATAACACGTTGGTGTCCCCTGCTATGTTTCAAACTGACAGACATCCTGTGTTGTTCATTTTAATGGAGCAGTAGAAACACAAATGACCACATTTACGCATATGAACACAAAGCCTCTGCACACTCGGCCCTGCCCCCACCACACACACACACACACACACACACACACACACACAGTGCCTAGCATCCATATCCATCTTTGTATTGTTGCTGCATAAAATGGTCACACAGGTGTCAAACACCTTTTTCTGGTCCGCCCCTCCTGAAACAGGCAGACGGGTCCTAACAGCTGTAAGTGCCTGTATCACTGGGTGACCTCATGACCTCCTCTGTTCGATCACACACTCCACATCGAAATTCAAGATGGCAGCCTTGGGGGGGCGGCATATTTTGGCTTCACGTCTGGACGCTTGGGAGGAAGAGGCAGCAGTGAGGAGGCAGGACCCAACTCTGACTCCCCAGATGAGAGGCCTGAGAGTCAGAAAGCTCGGCTGTTCTTCCAGGACCTTTGCGCAACGTCGCTGTGAGGCCAGGACGCGCTTTCTCCCCCTAAGCTTTTCCCTGAGCGTCGTTTCCCTGAGCGTCGTTTCCGTGAACGTCGTTTCCCTGAGCGTCATTTCCGTGAGCGTCGTTTCCGTGAGCGTCGTTTCCCTGAGCGTCGTTTCCGTGAGCGTCGTTTCCCTGAGCGTCGTTTCCGTGAGCGTGGTTTCCCTGAGCGTCGTTTCCGTGAGGGTCGTTTCCGTGAGCGTCGTTTCCCTGAGCGTCGTTTCCGTGAGCGTCGTTTCCCTGAGCGTCGTTTCGGTGAGCGTCGTTTCCGTGAGCGTCGTTTCCGTGAGCGTCGTTTCCGTGAGCGTCGTTTCCGTGAGCGTCGTTTCCGTGAGCGTCGTTTCCGTGAGCGTCGTTTCCGTGAGCGTCGTTTCCGTGAGCGTCGTTTCCGTGAGCGTCGTTTCCGTGAGCGTCGTTTCCGTGAGCGTCGTTTCCGTGAGCGTCGTTTCCGTGAGCGTCGTTTCCGTGAGCGTCGTTTCCGTGAGCGTCGTTTCCGTGAGCGTCGTTTCCGTGAGCGTCGTTTCCGTGAGCGTCGTTTCCGTGAGCGTCGTTTCCGTGAGCGTCGTTTCCGTGAGCGTCGTTTCCGTGAGCGTCGTTTCCGTGAGCGTCGTTTCCGTGAGCGTCGTTTCCGTGAGCGTCGTTTCCGTGAGCGTCGTTTCCGTGAGCGTCGTTTCCGTGAGCGTCGTTTCCGTGAGCGTCGTTTCCGTGAGCGTCGTTTCCGTGAGCGTCGTTTCCGTGAGCGTCGTTTCCGTGAGCGTCGTTTCCGTGAGCGTCGTTTCCGTGAGCGTCGTTTCCGTGAGCGTCGTTTCCCTCCTCACTTCCTCGCTTCCGCCCTCTCTCCCTCTCTCTCTCTCTCTCTCTCTCTCTCTCTCTCTCTCTCTCTCTCTCTCTTTGAGAGTCAGAACCTCTTCAGGGGAGAACGACGAGGTTTTCATTCCAAACATCCGATTCTTTCGCGGTTTAAACTTCTGGGAAAGTGATGAAACGCGACGTCCTCGAGCCACACGCGCCACCGACAGCTTTGCTGACTCATTAGCGGATATTTACTGCCAATAATCAGGCAGGGATTTGGGGAGAACCTAACCACCTCTTTGACTCGCACACCCACACCTCACAGCCACGGCTCCCACAACAATTAATATAACGTGACACGTGTTGTTTGTTTGCCGCGTCGTTAACTCGCTCTCCCCGACTTTTCATTCACACTCCTCACACTGACACGTCTCCTGCTGAAGATGTGGCTCCTGATTTTAATGTGATTCAAAAAAATAAAAAAATAAAATTAAAATAAAAAGACCCCACAGGAACATTTATAAGTTTATTTTGCACATGACTTTCCTCTGTTGCACGTGTTTGGTTTTGTTACCATGAACGTTTCATCTCCATCTCCTCTTCTCTCTAATTCATCCACCTCTCCTCCTCCCCGTCTTTCCTCCCTTCTTTCTCTTCCTCTTCTCCTACTTTCGCTGTTCTCTCATCTTCCTCGCCTCTTTACCTACTCTCTCTCTCTCTCTCTCTCTCTCTCTCTATCTCCACTTCTTCCTACTCTCTCTTCTCCAATCCCATCTCTATCCCTTCATGTTCTCTTTTCCTTCTACTTCTCTCAATTCTCCTCCTTCTCTCCTCCTCTTTCCTTGTCTCCTTCCCTCTCTATGTTTCCTCTCCTTCCTTCACATCTTTCACTTCTCCTCTCTCCCATCTACTATTCCTTTCCTCTCACCTCCTCTTCTGTCCTTCCTAAACTTCCTCCCCTGTCCTTTCCATCTCCCTGTTCTCTCTCTCTCCCTCTCTTTCTTTCTCTCCTTTTCCTCCTCCCCTCTCTCTCCCACCTCCTCCTATCAATCCTCTCCTCCTCGTCCTCCACTTCTCCTCCATCCCTTCTCCCTCTATTCTTCTCTTTCCATCCTTACGTTTACACCCAGTAATAATTTTGCGAGCACAAAAGATTGAAGTTACACTTTTACCCACTAAAAAAAAAAAAAACCCCGCAGTTTTCAGCGTGGCCGTGAACGGGAGCACAGTCGGTGTGTGTACAGGCTCTTTACCGAGCGGCGGCAACACGGGGAGACGTGAGCATTATTCTCCGCGACATATTTATTCATAGATTCACTTCATCAATCTTTAATGCGATAAGGATTTCTGGCCATTATCCGGCGACGTGAATGTGACTGGAAATATTCCGCAGACTTTTGATCCCGTCTGTGCATCTTCACAATACACCTGAGTTTCATTACGCTGCGTTTATAAAGCTAGCAGCGGGTCGTGGACGTACAGCAGATTAGCATACAGCGGTGGGTACGAGCAGGCAGACAGGTGTTAATGATCCTCTGAGGACGCTCTTATTTATTCATGGATTCACTTCAGCCTAATCCTCCATACATCTGAACGCAGGCTGACGGCCCACCCAATCCCGCCGGTGTTTTGATGTCGCTGTACTCTACAGAGGCAGAGGAGACGCGCACGCACACGTGTACGCACACACACACACACACACACACAGTGTCATTTTAAATCTGCGTCATCGTTTTCTATTGACAGCTTTACTGGTTTGACCTCACTCGTGTATTTACATGCAGGAGAAAATAAACACAGAAAACTGAAAACCTGAATGGACATTTTATTCTATCATTTATGAATGATGCATTTTGATTCTTTATGAATCACACATTTCTGTGTATTCATCTTGCTGTCACTATGCTTTTAAATATGTTCATGTATCTTGTGTACTGGGATATAGATATGAAAAATTGCTTATTTGGAGTAAAGTGTGTTGTTTTTTGGACATATCTAAATCCTAAGGTCTTATTCGATCAAGTATCACCAAAACAAAACATTGTAATCTCAAATGAAACCTTTGTGCTCAATTTTGAGAGAGAGAGCGATTGTCTTCTTCAGAGAAGTTTTTATTTATTCTTTTATTTATTAATTCATCTGTGGTTGAAGCACTTCTGCTAAATAATAGATCGAGTCTAGACGGACGATAATAAATTGTCCTCTGTGGAATAATTGAACACATTTTTTTGGATGGCTCCTTTATTGTTACATTTACACAAAAAGATGTAATCTCAGGTTAGTGTTGCGCTGGTTTTTAATTAAAGCCACGCGATACAAAAGAGAAACAGTCATTCTTGGTGTGCATTGTATAATAGAATTATTATAAAATGAAATGAATCAAACAGATCAAGAGAGGAGGAGAGAATGGAGGCTTTTCAGTTCTGTATTTAAACTGTGTGCACCTTCATTGGACAGTAAACACAGTGAGCAGACACACGCGGCTGTAAATAATCCACTACGGACTTTGCTTTTTTTTTTTATTCATAGATTCGGTTTACTCTAATTTTGCCGGCTCATTGTTGTGTCTGTTGCAGGCCCCTCCCTGGCGGCGGCGTGGCTCATGAATATTAATGCGGCGAATCTGCATAATTAGATGCAGCGTTATCATAATAATAAAGGCCTACAGTACAGAGTATCTCTAACGGGATCCAGGAAGCTCAGATCAAATCTTTGAGCTTTGACCCAGAAAAGAACAAAGATGAGTGTGTTGCCGAGACGAGTCTTTAAGGATCCGCAGCACAACTTCACCGTGTCTGCGCCGGCAACACACGGCTGTTTGTGAGCCTCTCTGCATCAACATGACATGTAATGTGTGTGTGGAGTTACTCAGGAACTGTTGCAGGGAGCGTGGTTTAATGGAGTTTATGATCAATTCATTCATTCATCTCTCTTCTATCCTTCCTACCTTCCTTCCTTCCTCCCTATGACCGCACACACACACACACACACACACACACACACACCAAGTCAACCCCTGTAAAACACACA
>JAFBJT010026677.1:42566-74743 GCA_016785325.1 Chascanopsetta lugubris | reverse complement strand
CCTGAATCAAATCAAAAATACATTACATGGCATAATCAATTTTGAATGAACCAGTGACTGGGAAGAAGGTCTGAATCAGCTCAACAGCCACGATGGCTGAGTGAATATTATGGTATGCTGTATTTGGAGCAGCAGGGGAACTCACTTCGCCTTTGCGGCCCAGCAGTAAGTAGGTGGCGGTGACCTCGTTGTATTTCTGATTGAGCAGAGAGTCCTTGATTTCCTCCGGAGTGAATCCCATCCCCACCATCACCTCTGAGAAACAGCCACAGGTAAGAGTGAGACACGGTCCAACCTCCGCTGTCAGGCTTCGCCTCATTGGTCGCTTTGCCTCACCTATACGAGCCGGGTCGCTGTAGTCCTCCACGGGTTCTATGTGGGGCTTCAGCTCGTCCTCATCATACCCTGAATTGATCCACTTGTCCTTCATGACTTGCTGTGGGGACAAGAAGAGACGAGGATGAGGCAGCCGCAGTGTTCGCATCACGGACGGGTTCTAAGAACGGGACGGAGAGGGTTCACGGAGGCCCAATAACTAAAACATCTGTAAATCAATGGATGCAATTTCTTCTTATTTTGTGGTTCATCAACCAGCCAGAATGATTCCATATACAACTCCAGGTCAATTTATTTTTAAATCTAGTTGCATTCTATACTTCATCTAGAGGTCTCTTTGGAAATAGAAGAAGACACGAGTGCAGAGGTGTCAAAGTCATTTCAGTTCAGGGGTCACATACAACCCAATTTGATCTCAAGTGGGCGGGACCAGTGAAATCACAGCAATAAAACCTAGACACAACTGTAACTTCAACAATAGTATGCCTCAATTGATCATTTACGCAAAGGCACAAAATATTTAGTGGCAAGTATTTAGAAGGACTGAAACCTGGAGTTCTGAAACATCAGTGAGTAAAAAGGAAACGGTCCATTTCCTTGAAAAACACTCGGGTGTTGGGTGAATGTCTCCTCTGAAATCTTTACACTTTGCAAAGTCATCTCATGGGCCAGATTGTGGCCTCTGGCGGGGCCCATTTTGGCCTGTGGGGCCATATGTTTAACACCCCTGCACTGCTGCATCTGTTCATATGGGAGTTCAAATTAGCAAGGAAGATATGTCTGGGCTCCGTGCGACAGTGAGCATGTTTTGTAAAAAAAAACAAAAAAAAATAAACAACAGGGTTTAATCCAGGTCTTATAATGTTTTCATGATTTGGGTTTGAAGTTGAAGATTTTGAGAGTGTGATTTGCTCTGGTCCTCCTCACATCCAGGGTGCAGCGTTTGGCAGGGTTGAGCACCAGGAACCTGCGAAGGATCCCCTCACAGTCTGTGGACATGTAGAAGGGCACGCGGTACTTTCCCCGCAGCACTCGCTCCCTCAGCTCCTGTTGACGACATCATCGGTCACATGTCACCAGAGCGCCACGTTTTCGATGCAACAGCGGAAAACACAAATCAAAACACTGAAATGATGCATTGTGGTGATCTGACATCCCCTCCGTCCCGTTTATCAGACATTCCTCATGAACAGAGGTCGGTCTGATGCGATGGCGAGTCCCTCTCTGCGGGCAGTGTGTCGGGGTACGGTCACAAATGAGACAAGTCAAATACACATTTGCCTCTCCCTCTAGTTGAGCTCTGGGGGGGGCATTCACTGCCATCTGCTGGATTATAGATTAAAATAGAGCCTTTCCATTTCTTTTGGTTTTTACCCTCATTCTTCATCCATATACAACTGTAAATAAACCGCCCTCCACCCTTTTTTACTAACCTTCAGGTTCTGCCCGTCAAAGGGCAGCGAGCCGCTGACCAGCGTGTAGAGGATGACTCCCAGACTCCAGACGTCCACCTCGGGCCCGTCGTACTTCTTCCCCTGGAAAAGCTCGGGGGCCGCGTAGGGAGGCGAGCCACAGAACGTGTCCAGCTTGTTGCCCAGCGTGAACTCGTTGCTGAAGCCGAAGTCGGCGATCTTGATGTTGGCGTCGGCGTCCAGCAGAAGGTTCTCCGCCTGAGTCATGTAAATTTATGGAGGAAGAGGAGGAGGAAGCAGGGAAAGGATAGTGGGGGGGGGGTGGTATTTGGAGAGGGGGTGGACAGAGAGGAATGAGGAAGTGGGTGTCAACAAAAATGGGGATTGTGATGGAGAGGAAAAAAGAAAAAAGAGCAGGAGCGAGGGACAGATGGAGAGGAGGGTGTGTTAGTGTGTTGTCCAACAGCATAGATGCTGGACATGAGTCATGCTGTATATATGTCACCGTGTGTGATTAGGAATGTTATAATCTACTGCAGGAGCCAGACTGTGCAACACAACTCCCTGCTTATAACACACACACACACACACACACACACATCCTCGCTCCTCATCTGCGAAGGGCCCTTTTCACAGGCCCAGATTAGGACCAGTCCCAGATTAGAATTTGCCGTTTAGTGTAATCTGCCAGCAAAATAAATGCCCCCAAGTCTTGGACTAGCCTTAATCCCTCGTCTCTGACTGTGCCCCCACCCCCAAAAAAAACAAAAAAACCCATCTTCTTCTCACCTTCAAGTCTCTGTGGACGATGTTCTTGGTGTGGCAGTAGTGGACGGCGGAGACGATCTGTGGATGAGCAGGATAAAAAGCTGAGGAACTGACGAACGGGTCGAACGTGACGGACGGGAGCGAACGCCGGCTTCCGTTCCTACCTGTCGAAATTTGGCTCTGGCTTCGACCTCCTTCATCCTCCCGTGAGACACGAGGTAGTCAAACACTTCACCTGCGAGCGAGCACGGAGGAGAGCGCTGGGTCAGATCAGCTGATGAAGCCCGGGGCATTACAGTGCGGACTCCTCCACACACCTCCGATACACAAGTCAGTTCGACACCCTGTTAATGTTCCCAAGATAAAAGCGCTGTCGACGTGTCGGTTTCCAATAATAATCTCCGTTAAGACTTGGAGGAGTAGTTTGATATTTTTGGGGAAACCACTCATATATTCTCTTGCCAAGAGTTGGAGGAGAAGATCAATACCACGCCCACCTCCGTCTGTTCACTGTGCGGCTGAGGCCGGTCACGTCACCTCAGCGCGCAGACAACACAGACATCGCTCAACGAGCGAGGCTCCCGTCGTTACGCTCACGGATTACGGGTGAATATGCCGTTGAGGCTACAGTGGGTAGGGTCTGGTGACATCAAGGGGTGAGGGGGTGTGTTGCAGGTGAATCTCCCTGGCCTCGCCCTTCCCCGACTCATTTTAGTTCCGGGGGCCACCTACGGTCCAACGTGATCTCCAGTGGGCCGGACCAGTAAAATCACAGCATATAGTACAGCTGTCAATTTAATGAACACACTCCATCAAAAAAAAAAATAATAATAATAATAATACGATGAATGAATAAAATGTATGTATGTTAAAATCATCCAATCTGATTGGACCCTCCGGTGGGCTGGTTCTGACCCACGGCCATATGTTTGACCTCCCTACTCAAGAACAGCCTTCAGATATATATCGATAACTAGCCTCATATATGGTATAATGTTACCGTTAAAGTTGCAAATGAAATATCGAGATTATTATTTTTTTGTTTAAATCCACGATATAATATTACATGTTAAGAGAATGTCATTTCTATCCACGAGACAAATAACCCAACCACCCCCACTCCCCTTCTGACCCACTTGCAGCACGGCTGCGCTAAGCAGTCGTCTCGTCTGAAGACAAGTCTGCTCACTCAAAATAAATATCACTTCATTAACTGACATCCCACCACCGACATTTTCCTACAGTCCCTCGCATGTTGTGAAAAGTATCATACTGGAGAAGCAGCTGATTTCAGGATTCATTGCTGGCAGAATATAGAGTTGACAGACATGTTTGGTCCGCACAGGGATTCAGTGGCATAAACAACTCTGTAAAGTGTCCTTATGGTCCTTTTATCTGTGACTTAAAAGTAACGAGAGCTCGATAGAAAGTCACATTTCAAACTGTGTCTGTGACATTCTCCAAGGTCACACTGGGTAAATGATACGGTCTGGGCCAGAACACAGAAGAAAGGGATTGGTGACAAGAAAGTGACACAAATAGAAACATAAAAAACACTAATGGTGGGAGGGAAAAGGGAGGGGAGACTTTAGATGCAGAGTTTTGGCTTTCCTCCTGAAACTGTGTGAGCAGTGTCTGTGCAAACAGCACATTTATTTAGACTGCGCTTCCATTCGCTGTGACGTCTGAAAATAGAACTGTATAAGACGCTCTGCAGTCATCTTCACTTTCACTTGTCAGATTAACAAGGAAATTAAAAACACGGACTTTGCACAAGCTCCTCTGCTGCACACCGTCTTAACTTTTTGAGATTATCGGAGGTCATAGGTTTGAATTGAGAAAATATAAACAATATCACTTGATTAAAGCCCTTCATACTTACATCAGTGGCCTTTTTTTTCAAACTGGATATCTGATATTAAAGTTGTTATTCGCTGGATATTACATGGCATTGGCCACTATGTTTACAAATGTTATATATTAAAAAATAAAATATTCGAACATATAATAAAATGTATTTTTCATTCAGTTTTTGGATTAAAGTTTGTGAAAGAGAATGTAATGTAGCGTGATAATTTGTTGTTGTGGATCTGGTCCAGGGAGTGGACTCCATAACAAAGCTGTTATGTGGTGGGCAGTGCACAAAGGAGGGTGTCAAACATACGGCCCGTGGGCTGAAACACGCCCGCCAGAGGATCCAATCCAGCCCGTGACATAATTTGGCAGCGTAAAACCTAAATGTCAGGCGAGCTAACGTAAATGTAACTTGATATTTTGTACACAGACAGAAAATAAAAAAAGGAGTCTATATCAGCATATTTCTTTAAACCGCTTTAAATGTATGATTAGAATAAAACACTTCTCCATAATCGGCATTTTGCCGTTTGTCATCTGGGCTACTTTGGAACTCACTGGCATAAAAAACCCCGTAAACATCTCGTACTCAGTAATTACAGCTGAAATTAAAATGCGCAGGTTATATCTTAATATAGCATTGAATGGCCAGAATGGCCGGTGTACCCACCTCCACTGGCGTACTCCATGATTAGGTAAAGGGTCTTATCCGTCTCAATCACCTCGAACAGCTGCACTGTAGCACCGGAAAAAACAAACAAACAAAAAAAAAAAACAGATTCAGATGAAAACCAATAGAGATATGCACAAATCCCGCTCACGTTATAAATAATAGCACAGCCAGCTGCCTGTGTGTCTTAATACGGAGGGACCCGCTGTTAATGCTGTGGGGGGGTTTGATCCATATGACATTTGAGCTTTAGAAAATCCCACATGGTGACCTCTGCGTGAGGCCCGAGACATCGGCCGCCTCGCTTCGCTCAGTGAAGGTTCCTCAGCTTATTCCAAGCGCCATTCTTCCATCTCGACACACATGGAAACACATCTCTCTCTCACACACACACACACACACACACACACACACACACACACACACGGGGACCTCATGCACAGGTGGACATACAAATGCAGTCCATGCACGTGTGTGCCTTACCTATGTTCGGGTGATTTAAGCCTTTCATTATCCGTACCTCTCGAAAGAGCTGCGAGGAGAGGAAACATGGAAGTTAAATTCATTTCAGAGCTTCGTAGAAATGTGATTCCATCAAATCCGATGAGTGACTGTGTAAAGCAATGATCATCATGTTCATCACAACACATTGTGCACCACGGAACCATGTATGTGTACATTCACACCACCGATCCAGAGAGCCAGTGTCAGGTTGTCATGTAAAAAAGCAGCATGACACACGTTTTGCAAATGAAGCTGAAGCGTCAAAAGATCTGCTGTGATTCTTTGGGGGATGAGTCTGATCCTCTTTCAAACAGAATGATTTATTAAAGTCTTATTATCCATATTTAAACTGCTCTGTATCGGAAACACCAGCTCATCGAAGGCCGCAGATTATGATAATTGAGATTATTTGAATATTCTAAGATGCCAGGCTGACATAACACAAACAGAATCCGTGATTCTCCAAACAATCAATGACAGAATCAGGCTCCCCGGCATCTATGTTACCGTTCAATTTATGTAACTCTGTTTATAGTTGCAGAATATGGCAATTTCAGGAAAAGGAGGAAACGGGAAACAACTGGTATTACAGGATACCAAACAAACACACTATTTCTGCAAACAACATCAATAAATCATTATATTATTGTTTGCGGCCGAGTTACACCACGGTTAATCTCAGCATAAACATTTTGAAGACATAAACTGTGGGAAAAAATGTAAACATTTTCTTCTGATGTGAAAATATGAGAACATTCGGCATGTCTTGGATTGTAGTCGATGATTTCCGCACAATGATATACAATCAGATCTAATTCACTGCAAACTGACCAGTGGAAGCAGATGGAGTCATACTTCTGTCCTAAAAATGACAGTCTCACATTCTGTGTGATTTTCATCCAAATGAGAATTTGTGAGGGTGACAAAAATCTAAAAAACCTCCTCTCACAACACATGGTACACACACACACACACACACACACACACACACACACGCACACACAAATGTGTGAATCCGCAGTGAGAAAACGACCCAACTTCCTCTTCTCTCTGCGTGCGATATGTTTACTCTGGGGAGACACATTTGTACGATTTGTCCGAAGCGAGCAGGAGATCAGACGTGGGCCAGCTCGCCTGCTTTCACGTACAGAAACCGCACATACAGTCCACCATTAAAGGGCCATCGCTGAAAACGCTGCCACTCTCCGCCATGTCAACTCTGACTGAGGGAAAAAAAAATAAAATAAAAAAAAGATGGTACGATAAGCTTTCCCGTCCTCTTTTCTCAATCCTCCCCCTCTCAGCAATTTTCCAGCGTGTCTCCCCCTGTTCCCTCCTCCTTCATTCAACTGCTCCAGCGGCCCTCTCCTCCAGCAGTGGCCTCGACGTCACTGTTGCCATAGCGACCCAGGTATTAAGACCGGGCAATTTACCTGCTTCGCCAGCGATGCTGGAGGGAATCTTGGGAAACGTAGTCCCACTAGATCCCAGCTCGTCCCGGTGAAGCCAAGGGGCCGGATCCATCAACAGATAAATAAATAAGTGAAGATGAGACACATGTGGAGTCCGAGTCATTCTTAACACAAGCTGACAGAGATGCACACATGTGCACGGTGGTAATAAGGTTCAAAGGTTCAGTCAAAAAAGTGTCGTTACTTTGGGCATATTGAGATAAAATGCAAAATTACAGATTTCCACAGAGAGAGTTCAGTCGTCACACCACAGAGGCCAGTGTTGAAAAAATCCAGTTTGAACGGTAGGATCCGGTGACATCTAGAGGTCAAATGATGCAGCTGAACATCCCGCGCCCCATCCCTCCAAGCGTAACGGACACAGGGGTCAGTTCAGGGCCACGTACAGATCAAAATGATCTCGCGTGAGTGAAATTATAGCTAAATAACCAGTCAACAACAACAATTCCAAACGGTTTCCCTTTGCATTCTAAAATGAAATGAATTCACTTTTTACAAAACATTATGAATAACTTATCGTTTTCTCCACAATATTGTACATCAGTTCCTCATTTTCACATCTTGCAACTTGCAGATACACAAAACATTAAGTCAAAGGTATCTGGAAAAGATGAAACTATTTTTCAAAAATCTCTAATTCTCTGACATGTTTACACTGTGTAAAGTCATGTCACAGGCCGGATTGGAGCCTTTCGTGGGCCAGTTTGGGCCGGCGGGCCATACGTTTGATGCCCCCGATGTATGGGAGAACTTCAGAGATCATTCAAACTAGAAGTGTTTGGTTTGTCCATCCTGGGCGACTGACCAACCAGAGAGAGGACCTGATCCTGATATTACTTTGTAATCCATCTCTGCTCACAGAAACTCCCACTTAAACCTTACATAAACACCTTTAATGTATATGGAGTCTGTGTTTTTCCTCTTCTCGGATTTTGAGGTTTTCCTCCTTCCTTCCTGTCCTTTCCTTCTTTCCTTTCCTTATCCGCCACTATACAATACCTCTCCCCCTCTTCCCTCCCGCCCCCCTCCACATACATCAGCCCCTTAGATTATGCTAATATAGGCTCTTTCATGTCTTGGGTACTAAGGATTTTCTCTAGCCCACGGGTATGTAAAGAAGCCTGCTATCATCATCACCAGCCAATTGTGGAGTATTCTCTGCCATCGCCCGGCCAATCCCTCGCCGCGCTCCTCCGTCCTGTCCTGGACCTTCCGCCATTGTCTCGCACACACCGGGAGAAGGGACGCGGGGAGCGGGGACATGGGATGAAGTGGAATGTCTCATGTTTCGAGGCCAGGTGAGGTAAAGTAAATCAATCACTCCGTGTTGTGATATTAGCACTGGAAGCATGACGAGTGTCAGGAGCTCGCAGGGGGAGCAGAGATCAAAGCGGCAATGCAACGGTCATAGGAAGAACAAAAACAACCAGAACCTGCAACTATGGACTAAAAGCCTCGATAATACCAAAACAAATCAAGGTCAGTGCCCGACGCTGCTCTGCAAATACAGAGATTGAGCCGAAGATTAGTTACAAAAAGGAAGTCAAATATATTCCGAGGGATTGTTCTCTTTAATCACTGTTTCTTCCAGTGAGGCAAATTGGATCAAGAGTGACGTCACGAAACAAGGCAGCCATGACTCAGGGTTTATGCTCAATGCCCATCTCCCCCTTCAGGTGAGACACCGAACTGCAAAGTGCCCATGCATGAATGATGTTTCACAGACAAAGTGCAGCTGCGCACAAATGCATGAATGTGGGTGTGACAGCATGAATAGGAACACTGTGTGGTTCAGCTCTTTGACTGGTCATCGTCACTGGAGCTGAAAGCTCTACACAAACATTCACCATTTAAAGGTGCAGTGTGTTTGGTGAAATCTGGCTGCATGCTGCGGACCTCAGTTGTCATTAAAAATCAACAGATGTTTAGTACGTCCACTCTAAGCCACTGTACAAACATGGCGGCCCCCGTAGAGAGGACCCGCTCCTCATGCAAGTATACATTCATGGGCTCATTTAAGGGTAAATAAAAAAAATGGAAATGTGACAAAAAGGACGGAAATCTTACACACTGCACCTTTGAACCTCAGCACCATTCGACAAAGCTCCCCTGCTCCCCTCCTTCTCCACTTCACCTCATGGAGACAAACCCTGGTATTTCCACCATGTGCAGCAGCGGAACATACGTCTTCCCGTCAAACAGAGTCACGCGCACACGATGCACATATAAAGCACAATTATTTCATCCCTGATTTGATTCTTCTGGTCTGTTCACTTCTCGCCCGCAGGCGGAGGAGCTCAGGCAGGCCGAGCGAGGTAGAAAAAGATAAGAGAGAGAGAGCGAGAGAGCGAGAGAGAGAGAGGGAGGGAGTGAGGGAGGGAGGGAGGGGGACTGACTCTTTGGCCCCTATGTGTACATACTGTGTACGCAGCATTACAGGAAACTGTGGGCTGATCCGTCACTCCGAGCTTTAAGAGCTTCTTCACCTGTGCGATGCGGCTGCGGGGAGGTTGGTGATTCCCGCGGTTGGGAGCCTAAGATGGAGACGGGAGCGTGTGATGAAACACGGCCACGTCGGCCATGTTGTGTCTGGATACCTACGGGGGCCCCCGCTCTCCCGCTTCAGATGTCTACAAATGCATCTCAGCTGTGTCGCAGACGAGTGAATGGAATGGCCCTTCGACTGTGTCCTTCCATCCAGGCCCAACCTACCCCGGAGTCCATTGTGGCTCTGTGGCATGGGTTTCCAAAAGGGGGAGGCAGGGGCGGGCGGGGGGTGGGTGATACCAGTATTAACCTCGAGTTCAACCTTATGGCTACGGGTACATGTTAGAAAACAATGAGCCGTGCTTCATGTTCATCGTTCAGCGGGAAAAGCTGATCACGGATCAGACTGTCTCGTGGCAGGTCCCCGTCACGGTCTTTGGTTCTCAGGACGGGGTTGGGAGGAATGTGTCCTTCGAAGGATGTAACCAGTGAATTGAGACAGTGTCCAGCTTCTGCCTCTGATGTTGCCCCCTTGCTAGCTGGTGATGTCAGAGAGCGTCCGCCGGCCCCTGAGCTTCGTGCACAACTAACCTCCCGTGTCCACCGTTAGGCACTCAACCTGCTGACCATCGAGAAGTAAGGAAGCCAGTCAAAAGTCCTCTTCAGACCCTCTCTATCCAACACTTCAAAACACACAGCGATCACCACATCATCTCTGTTTTCCATAGAAAGGTGTGTCTGAAGAAAGGGTAGAGTGACCGCAGCTGCCGCCTCTGGGGAAGCCAAAATGCGCTTTTATTTTGAAATGCTTCCATTTCCTGCGAGTGTGATTCTGTCATGCTTGACGTTCACATGCGAGGAAGCACAGCTGCGTCCGGTAGGCTACGTTCACAGCGCCTCCCTCGCTTTCTTAGCCTTCAAAATAAAAGTCCCACTTGAGAAAACCACCCTGATTGGTTTCCAGTCCAATGTGATTTTGAAATGAGTGTTTTTCCGTATTTCTGAACATAAGGATTTGTTTCTATTCAAATGGACTGTTATGTCTACAAAACAAAACACATTTTCAAATATTATTTATTGTTTTGTTTTTTGTGCAGAATGTTAAATTGTTTCCTGTCACACATTTACTGAAATAAAAATAATAAAGATCACACATAGATAAATAGCCCATAGGATGTTCTCAATAGTTAGCAACGGGTCTTAATATAACAAAGTTTGTTTGGCCCTCGGTAACAATCTGGGTTTCGTTATGTGGCCCCTCTGGACAAATACTAATTGCCCACCCCTGCTATGGCATCTGTCAAATGCCGTCACTTCCCACAAGCCCCCTCTCCATCAGCTGCTCTCTCTTTCCTGCCCCAGCTGAGGACGAACCTCAACCTCCGGAACCCCTGCAGCAAGTCAGGGACTTTGGTGACTAATATCAACGAGGCCAATCCATCCACGAGTTCTGCTGCTGTGTGATTGGTGTCTGAAACATCATTGCATTTCTCCACACAGCCTCCACATAGGAAAAGAGGAAGAACTCACCTTTTGTAGGCTGGTTGGGTTCAACTGAGTTTTGTCAATGATTTTTATTGCAACCTGGAAAAGAAACAAACCAGGTTAGAGATAAACACCTCACCATTGTGTTTGTCTTTGCCTAGAATCACATCCCTGCACAGTCGTGTGAGGACGGTCCCGCTGTGGACACTGATCCACGTCCAACAACCGTCCCTCCACATCAGAGGATGCAGATAAATATAGTTCAGAGGAGATGATGCGATTGTTTACCAAAGCAGGTGAATGTGGGCTGAGGACACTGCAAACAGTAACTCCAGTGAAGCTGTAGTAAAGCCATTTTGAGTGGTTTTAATCCCTACTGACTTGCATTGGCACGACCAACTCTGGCTAATGATGGTTCGCTGCCAATTTCAGCAAAACAAAAGGAAAACACCACTATATTATCTATTTTAGACCACAGTGCCGGTCCCACCTCAAACTAATTTCAACATATACATTTCTTATTTACCACTTTGAATCCATACAGGCGTTTTCCTGTAATCAATCGATTCTCGACAATAAACTCCAATAGTGCTGATTCCTCTCGATCTGATGACACTGGTTTACTTCCATTAGGAAGGTAAGTGGCCCTACAGTGCCATCAGTCAAAGAAACTTTTTACAGTGTGGCTTTCCAGAAGTTGTTCTTAATGGCTTGGAACTGATCTGTAAAGCTTCATTAAATGACTTATTAATTATTCAAAACTCAATTAGTTACAACTTATTAGGGGGTTATTTGATTTTCAGATATTGTCACAGTCTTTAACAGATCAACAGATAAATATAAGATCTAAGGAAGTGACTCGTCGAACAGATGAAAAGCACAGTGTGTAGGATTTGGTGACATGTAGTGGCTGGGTTCCATGTTGCATCTAAATATCCATAACCCTTCCAAGTGTGTAGTAGAACCTATGTTCGCCTTCACTTAACATTAAAACTCAGAGGGTGCTTGGTTTGTCCATCGCGGGCTTCTGTAATACATGGTGATGCAACATGGCTGCCCCCATGGAGAGAACCTGCCGCTGATATAAACATAAACACTAACTGAAGGATGATGAAAACAACAATTTGAGCACTTTAGTTCAGGGGTCACACACGGGAAAGATTTGATCTCAGATGGGCGGGACCAGTAAATCCATAGCATGAGGGCCAATAAACGACAACAACTTCAAATGTCTGACATTGTTTAGTACTAAAACATACTAGTACAGTTGTAAACCTAATGAAAATACATCAAAATGTAAACTGCCTAATAAATAGAAATGTTTGACCCTCTGGCGGGCCGGTTCTGGCCCATGGGCCATGGGCCATATGTTTGACACCCCTGATTTAGATGAAGACTTCTGCTTCAGTATAATTGCTATATTTTCTACTGATAGTGGAAAACACTGGACTTTTCGTGCCAGCGCCATGGGGAGGGATCAGTAATAAATTGTACATGTCACACTAGCGACAGCCTCCTCCGTGCCTACGTCCCCTTCTCCTACCCCGATCCCCCGCTGTCCCCGGTGTCTCACCTCCCTGCCCGTCAGGATGTGGCGGGCCAGCTTGACCTTGGCGAAGTTTCCCTTGCCGATGGTCTTGAGCAGGCGGTAGTTGCCGATGTGCGGCTGCTCGTCGGAGCAGGAGGCGATGGAGTTCCTACACCGGGCCCCCAGCGAGCGGCTGGACTGACTGGTGGCCTTGTCTGAGCGACTGGCCCCCAGCGACACATGCTGGAAGAGAGCGGGGGGGGAGAGGGTTAGAGGAAGAAGGCGGCGGCAGCGACAGCAGCAGCAGCAGCGGCAGCAGCAGCAGCAGCAGCAGCTCTGTGGTCCACAGAGGTGAAATCATGTGGGTGAGGCCCCCTCTGTCTCCACTGGCTGGTTATACACCAAGAATTATAACAGGTATATACAGCTGGTTTTAGGCTGAAATATGTTTTGGGATGTTAAAGGTGCAGTGTGTAAGATTTCAGTCATTTGTTTAAACTTCGAAAAATATTACAAAACAATGACATACTGACATGTACAATATTTCATAATCACCTTAATGATTTTTTTCCCCCTTTACATTTAAATGAGTCCATTGATGTATATTTTTACAGGAGGAGGGGGTCCTCTCTATGGGGGCCGCCATGTTTTTACAGTAGTAAAAGTGGACGTACGAAACATGAATTGAGTTTTAATGACAACTGAAGTCAACCACAGGTTCTCCTGCATGCTCAGAAGGTTGAGGGTGAGGTGACGGATACACCATGAAACTTCACCTCTAGAGGGCACCAAATCTTACACACTGCACCTTTAAGTCATGAGGAACTTCCTTTGCCTTGGCTCAAAGACGCGGCTTTCAGACGTAAAGTCCTGCAAATGTCCCCACAGACAGACGGGTCCAGACTTTCACGCATGTACAACACAAAGGGAGGCTGTCCTCACACACACACACACACACACACACACACACACACACACACACACACATCTATGCAGGGGCTGCAGGCAGAGGCAAGACCAAACACATGAAATCTGCTGTGGAGATCACATACTTGCGTTCACATCAGCACCCACATCAACCATGAGAGCACTCGCTGGTGTCGTTTACATGTGTGGCAGCATTTTCTTTTTCATGGAGTTTGTATTTTCGTTGCCATGAGTCAGCAGGATCACACACACACACACAGAGAGAACTTACTTTCATGACACTCAGGACCATTTTAGATTTCTGTGTTTGTTTGTTTGATAGGCAACAACAAGCATCACTCTGTGAATATCTATTTTGAAGATAAATAAGCAATATTCTGTGGATCCTGGCTTTATAGACAAGTGTTGAGAATGAGCTTGCGCACCTTCGTTCAGATTACCAGAGTTGAAGTGGCTTCAATCTTGGTTTGTTGTCCTTGATCAGAAATACCTATACACGTATGCTTTTACATGAGGTGTACGACGTGTGGTAGTGAATATCGACCGTCAAATCTGTCAAAGACAACCACATGCAGATCAGCGACAGTGTAACACTCACAACTCTGTATTTCTACTGAATTGGCTCGGTCAAACTCGGCAGTGAGTGAATGGCTTCAACACCACTGTTGCATCCTGATGAAGGGATGAAATAACAAACGTCCCATGTTGTAAATGAATATGTTTTGGTGCAAACGGCCACGTTAACGACAAGATTCTGAACAGGTGTCATGGCATCACCCAAGAAATGGTTTTGTGGGGGGATGGTTGTGCAAAACAGCAGACGTAGAGGAGGAAATGGCAGCGTTCACATGGGTCTTGTGATTAAAACCCAAGTTAATTGCGGAGCCATTTGATCTGGTGTTGAATACTGACAACAACCCATCAATGTTCCACAGAAAACCCACAAACATCTCAGATTTAGAGGATTTTTTTTTTTAGCAGTCAGCCAGTACGCAGGAGCATGCAGGACCCTAACCCTCGTACGTCCACTCTGGGCGTGAAAACATGGCGGCCCACATAGGGAGGGAGTGTAAATATACATTAATGGGCTCACATAAGGGTAATGGAACAGCTAGGTGATTATAAATTCATGAAATGTCAGTATGTTATTGCTTTGTAATATTTTTAGTGGTGACAAAAAGGACCAAAATCTTCCACACTGCACCTTTAACACAGTTAACGGAACACAGCAGAGATTAACATACAATATCCTCCATTCACAGAATGAGAACGATGCTAACAAAGAGCAAAGATGCTGAGCGGAGTGAACACATCCCCTTCACTCAGTGAGCAGCTGTTGTCCAGCTCATGAACATAATGTTTCCATTTTGGGTTTTGCATCATCATCATCATCATCATCATCATCACCCACAGCTCCACCACTTGACAGCAGGAGGATGCCTTCGTGTAGAGTGACAGGAGGTAAAGGTGAAGCTCTCACTGCAACACAAAGCCATTCCACTGGCCTACAAACAATAATCCACTTGATGCTGCTCGATCCTGGAACCTGGTGCTTCAGAAAATTGTTGTGCAGCAACGAGCGAGTCCAAAGCTGGAATCACAGATCATTCTCTGCCAGGAAGCAGAGGAGAGGCGGCGAGGAGAGGAGGAGAGGAGAGGAGAGGAGAGGAGGAGTGGAGAGGAGGGAGGGAGGACAACAACAACATGCATTTACTCAAACAAAGCTTGATGTATTACAGTACCAAGCGGCTTCTCGTCATGTGACAGAGGAGGGAAGACGGGGGACGAATGGTGGGGGGAGGAGAAGAACGGGAGATGGAGAAACATGGAGGTTGGACGGAAAAAAAGATGGAGGAAAGAAAAGGAGGAAACGCAAACAGTGGAGAGAGGGATGGAGGAGGAGAGCAGGAAAAGGGAGCAGATGCCGGCACAGTGGTCCCTGGCCGGTCTCAAGCCCTGAGGCATCGCACTTCCATCCCCCCAGCATGTCATTTTGCTCTTAGCCCCCCCCCAACACACACACACACACACACACACACACACACACACGCTCAGAAATGCAAACATAACCACGCATCCCCACCTTCAGACACTCCCTCCTTCCCGTGCTCACACTCCTGTTCTCGCACCGCACCTATACAGCCAATTTGCTCTCTCTCTCCCCCTCTCTCTCTCTCTCTCTCTCTCTCTCGTCCAACACTACCATTGGAGGTTTTCACAGCATGCAGTGAGGGGGTTTATTAATCCACCGACTGTACACCTCACTTGTAGCCAGGCCTCACCTGTGCCAACATGGCAACACAACGCTTCAATTCACACATCAGTCATCGTCGCCTGATTGTGGAGCGGAGACGGCAGATCCAGATGAATTCTAATGGAAGGAGCGGATCTGCATTTGTAATCAATCACACACATATCACAAATACATGCACACAGACGCGCACGCGCACACACACACACACACACACACACACAGATGAAATGCATTGCCTACCCCTCAATAAATTATCTTGCACACTGATTTGAATGGATGAAATCTGATCAAATGTGTTTGGACAGTGAAAGCCACACACACACACACACACACACACACACACACACACACACACACCAGACACACACGACTGTTGAGGGCATTGCACTAACATTTATCTACTTGGGACTATGGACTTAAAAATACTGACTACTAGCCACTTAAAGGTACAGTGAGTACAATTTAGGGGATCCGTTGGAAGGAAAGGCATTTACACTGTTATAGTGTTTTGATGAGAATATTCACTCATTCATTCAGGTCTACGAGTGGGTCCTCCATCATGGAGGCGGCCATGTTTCTACAGTAGCCAAGAATGGACAAACCAAACAGTTTTGCTTTTCACATGTTATCTGAAGGCCGCGAGGAGAGGGATTTCTGTTTGGCTGCAATACGCAACTTCAACACTAGAGGCCTCTACATCCGACACACTGAGCCTTTAACCTTAATACTTGCCCGGCAACAATTACAAGGATGACAGACACAGAAGCAGTAAACAGAATAAGGTCTACACACACGCACACACACACACACACACACACACACACACACACACACACACACACGTCTTCATGACTCTAAGGCCATTCCACTGACTTACATTCATCCCATAACTACTAGTTACTTAACCCATAACCCTCAGCCGGACCTGACATTACCCTACAATAATTATCACCATTAGGAGGACGAGTCCACATATGTGATTGTGTGAATTGATTCAGGTCCCCACAACATGAGTATTTCACCTAGATCTCAGACACGCACACACAGGCACACAGGCACACACACACACACACACACACACATCTACAGGCTTAACCACCCCTCTGTGCTGAGAGCTCTGCTAACAAACAGATGGGGGGAATCTTGCCAGAAGTGTTGAAGGCAGAGAAATGACATGATGCATGTCCATCAGCACTGTCACCATTTTGATGCACATTAGATGGATAGATAGGAGGATATAGGATGTGCATGTGTGTTGTTGTGTGTCTCATGCACATGCACACACACACACACACACACACACACACACATCCTCCCCGGCTCCTCTCCCTCCTGCAGGCCGCTTGTGTTTTGCACTGTACTCAATGTACAGCTCTGTCTGACACCCACTGGCTGTGGGGTTGGGCGCTTTGGAGGCTGCGCACCATCGGACTGCACATCATTTTACGCAGTAATCCCCCTCCTCGCCTCGCGCCAACAACAACCCAGATATTCTCTATACATTTGTTTTGGCCTTCGGTGCCTCCTGTCCCACCCATGCAATTTGTGCTGCCGGTGGAGGGTAGGGGAGGGGGGGGGTGAGGTGCACGCACATGCACGCGCGCACGCACACACAGCAGCTTATAATGTGACATCACTCCCTCTCCACGGCCCGATAATGAGAAGTGACGGCTGGTTTTCAGGGTTTCTGCGCACATCCGCTCGGTGTTATCGTATGCGGATGGACTCATTCCGGCCAGCGGCTCTTCTCCCCTGCGCGCACACACACACACACTCAAGGTTAGCACGGTTAGCACGGTGTGATGACACGGTGCCGCCACATCCACCGTCCTACATAATCTCCAGAGTCCCTCCACCTAATGAGGAGAAACGGCAGCATCTGTGACCCCGGTGTGCACCGCGCACAAAGCCAGAAAGCGCCAGAGGCCACATCCACGAGGAGGGGATGTGCACGAATGTACATCTTGCACACGCACGGGCGGGCGCGCGCGCACACACGCACACATGCAAGGGCTGTGGGGATGGGGATGGGGGGGTTGCGATTGCACTTACATGGTCTCCGGTGCTCCTGTCGTTCCCAGACGGTAATGCAGATCGAGAAGACATGTTGCTCGCTCTCTTCGTCCCCTCTTCGTTTTCCCTGAGTGAGAATCACGGCGTGCGCGCGCGGACGGCGATATTTACAGCAAGGCTCCACGCGCACGACAATAACATCCGCAGCTGAGACCCCGAACCGTTCCCGAAATCAACGTGCCCCTTCCCCGGCCGGCTGAGCCGCGGTGGAGAGGAGACCTCTGCCGATCATGGCAGCAGCCACGGACATCTGGAGGGGGGTGTCCTCGCTCAGGCGAGCTGCATTTCCACCGCGCTGCACAAAGACGATCAGCGATGCAGCAGCAGCAGCAGCAGCAGCGGCGGCGGCGGCGGCGGCAGCGGCGGCGGATGATGCGATGCGATGCGAATCCCGGGCATCGAATAAGTCGCTAGAATGCGGCGAGGTTTGGCCGGAGCCCAGCGTCTCCGTGGCGTCTCTCCACCCCCTGCCTCATTTCGCCATGCAAAACAAACAGGGCTCCTCCTGGATGATGGTGACTGTCATCTCCGTCTGTCATAATAGTGAGCGAGCGAGCGAGCGAACGAGCGAGCGAGCGAACGACCCACCGAGCGAGCGAGCGAGCGAGCGAGCGATGAGCGACCCGCCGACCGGCGTCCACCTCCGCCCCGCGACGGTAGCGACAGCCCCGCCGCTCCGCTCTGCAGCAGCTCGCAGTAAAACACGGCTCTCGGTGCAGCGGGGGAAAAGGCCGAGGTGTTCACAAATCGGTATTCCCGGTCGGTGAGATGCGCACCAGTGTCAAGTCAGGAGGAAGTCACCGGGGAGGCAACTTCCGGTTGGGGATGCGGAAGTAAAAGCCGAAATGGCAGTACACACAGTCAGCCGACTGTGTGAAACAATAATAGTCCAAGTCACTACTGATATATATATATTTTTTCACATGTATCTCGTTTATATTGTTAGATAGATAATAAAAAATAATGATAGCAACAACAGTAGTAGCACGAATGATAATATTGTTTCATTTTCAATTCGATGCATTTGTTCTGCACAAACATCCACATTCTGATTTAGTTTATTAAATGAAAACATTGTAATTATATTCTATTATAACTAACAATCAAAAATGTATTCTTTCAAGGAAATTCAATATTTGATCATTTAAAATGATTAACATCTATTAAAAATAATTCATATGTTTCTCAGCACTGAATGTGTTCATGAATATGAACATGAAATGACAATAACGTGAGCACTGGGCTTTCCACATGAATGGGTGGATCACCGCCCCACTTTCTGACGTTGCCCTTTTTATTTTGGAAAGCAAAGCTCTACACTTCCGGTCTGCTCTGTCCAACCGAATTTATCTTGACGCAGTTGAGATGCGCCACATCCGAGTTGTGCTGACAGGTCCAACACAACACAGCACACTGCCGGTTTGAGCAGCGTAGGATTTATACGTAAATGATCATAAAGTCTCCAAAGATGGCCGAAGCACAGAGATCCGGCGTCCAAGTCTCTGCTCCTCTACTCTGTCTCCTGTCTTTTATATGATCTGCTGCTCGTCATGTCTGCAGAGGCTCTGCCCTGCACGCGCGTGCACACACACACACACACACACACACACCCACACACACACACACACACACACACACACAGTCAGAGAGAGTGTGGTCTGCTCTGTGAGGCCAAGGTTAACCTCATCTACTGAAACAGTGAGAACATGTATGCAATTACAATGAAGTGTGGATGATATTATTTAAAGGTGCAGTGTGTAAGATTTGGTGACATCTAGAGGTGAAGTTGCATGTTGTATCCATGACCTCACCCTTCTGAGCATGGAGGAGAACCTATGGTGGACTTCAGTTGTCATCAATACTCAAAGGATGTTTAGTACGTCCACTCTGGACTACTATAAAAACATGGCGGCCCCTGTAGAGAGGACCCCCTCCTCATGTAAATATACAGTAATGGGCTCATTTAAGGGTAATGGGAAAAAGCAAAACATTTAGGTGATTATACATTCATGGAAATGTCAGTATGTCATTGTTTTGTAACATTTTTAGAAGTGGAAAAAAAATGACTGAAATCTTACACACTGCACCTTTAACCTCCATTGGAAACCACTAATAATGGATTGCCAACCCACTACACATCATCTCTGCTTTACCCTCTGATATTCTGGTATGTCCATGCACCCTCTGTCTCAGTGACTCTGTCCTGGTGTGGACTCACAATGGCCCATCCTGGCTTCCATGGGACTCGGCTGAGCGAGGAGGAGAGAGGAGGAGAGAGGGGGACACGTCATCACCTCACGCACTGATGGATTATATTGGTCTCAGCTGAATCTTGTGAAACCTGTGTGAGCCGACACGGCCCGAGAATGAATGTCACTTTGATTTGTCTCGTCCTTTTCACTGGATCAGTGACACATGGTTCAGAAATAGAGACTGAGGTAGATTTGATTAGTATGGATGCCAGGTCATTTCAAAGGGGTCCATTAAGTTTAGCGGGTTAGTTGGGAAAATAAGAGAATAAAAGGTAAATGGCATTGTATGCCAGTAAATGTGTACCTTTTGTATTTGAATTCAAATGTTTGTGTTAAAGATACAGTGAACCGGATTTGGTTCCATCTGGTGGTGGAGTTGCGTGCTGCAGCTGAATATCCCTTCACCTCACCTACAAGAATCTAAAAAAAACACATAAAGTTCTTTCGGGGTGACTTCAAGAAGATGGTGGTGCGACATGGTGGGATTCACACAGAGGACCTGATCCTGATGTGAACATACAGGGTTCAATTTAGGTTAAGTCACATAACAAATATACTTCAAAGCATCTACACTTTTTGATATCAACTGTATATACAATATACACCTTTAGTCTCAAACGTACAAATGTGTAGTGAAATACTACTCCTGTTTGAGAGTCCCTTCATTTTTTCAACCGTGATATTGTGATTTGGTGTTAGAGAAATAAAACTGAGCTGTGCAGCTGGTTGTTAGTGTGTGTGTGTGGGGGGGGGGGGCTCCTGGTGCAGCCCATTCAGACTTTAGATTCTCTTTAGTCTTTTTTTGTCCAACACCCACACTGCTCACACATTCCCTCGAAACCTACTCTCTCATTTCCACTGACCCTCTAATAACCACTGTGATCTTCTGCTCAGTCTGACAGGCAGATCCTTTCGCCCCCTCCTCCAGACCTGCTGCTGTCGTCCAGCAGGCAGCGGTGGCAGTAACTGCACCTTGTGTGGTTGGACGGTGCGGCCCCGGCTCCAACTGGTGTTGGGAGAACATGAGCAGGCAGATCACAGTGACTCACTGCACAAATGCTAACACGCTAATGTAAAGTCGGCGTATATAGTCGACCATATGCGTGAACATTTTGTCCTGAAGATGGTGCTAAAGGACATGAAAAAAAGAGAATCTATATGGGTGACAGAGGCTGGTTCCAGTTGACAGTAAAGACAGTATTCAGAAGAACAGGAACTCATGTGCAACATGGTGGATGGTTCTGTAACACCTGACCCATGACACATGACCTTTTTCACATCCTGTCCTACATCTGCTCACAACACAGTAAATACACATCTCCACCAAGACCAAACACATCCTTAGAACAAGCTGCATACGCTCACAGAAGCTCCTTTCCTACATATACTTTTTTTTCTTCATCATGATTGGTGAACTCCATGGATCTATACACACACAAAAAATGCTCTTTGTCACATTGTCAAAGAAAGTGATTTATAAAATCCTGGATCTGCTCCTTGTCCAGATAAATGTGTGGTTTTGTAATACTTCACAATAGCCACAAGATGGAAGCAGTGTGAAGTCAATAACAAGCATTTAAGTATGAGCACTCACCCAGGTTAGTGGGACTGTGAGTAGAGCTGGTATAAGACACACAAATATACTATAGGGTTATAAATATGAACAAAACACCGTTAAATACTGTGATATTACAGTACAGTGTTTGAAATGCAAGTACAACATGACTGTATGGTGTCTGAATATGAGCTGATGGAATGGATGAGAAATTGATTGAATGGAGACAATAGATTTAGCATGTAAATAAACACAACTATATAAGACATTGGACTCCTGACTCGAATTATTGTTGTTGTTGAGCTTTACCGACCGATACTGACAACGTTAAGTCTACACAGGACGTTTGTTTGAGTTAAGGAGAAGTGTTTCCTCTCCACAGTCAGAGCTGCTGCTCAGAGTGGAAACCTTTGGGTTTCTCTGTCATTTCAGTGTCGTGTCCTCATTTTGTAAAATGTCTTGAGAAAGTGAAAGTCGTGCTGAAGAGCATGTGTAAAAATAAAAACGTAACGTAAATAGCACAGTGCTATAAATGATCTCATTAAACGTTCAACTGTGTGCACCTTCTGTGCAATGGTGGATTCCAAGTTCTGCCTGCAAGGGTTAGAAAATGAAATGTATTTTCATTTGATATGTGTGCATGCTGGTGTATTATTCTATGCATCAGATCTACATTTTCAGGTGGTAGACCAGGGATGGGAATCACACGGCTCGACAGAGGGTCCAATTCAACCCGCCCGATGATTTTGCTGTAGTGTAAACAAACTTAATTCTTGAAGAGAAGAGACATTTTTCTTTTATCAACTTGACAACGGTACTTGTACTTTTAATATATTGCAATAATTAAAGGAAACAATGTGGAGTTGTCATTGGTCATTATGCTGTGATTTTACTGGTCCAGCTCACTTGAGATCAAAGTGGCCGACTGTGCCCCTGAACTAAAATAACTGACTCTCCTGCGCTAGACCTTTAATACGTAGCTGTAAATAAAAAGTAAAACCTTCAAGTTGGAACGGTATCTCATTGATAAGATGCAAATAAACAGAAAGCATCGTCACCACCACCTTGTCGCGGCTCCGGCTCCCTGGGCTCCTCTGCAGAGCCCCCTGGGGGTATGTTTCAGTCCTGCAAGGTGACCTGCTGCCCCTCGTTTGATTTAGTGATCAGCACCCGTGAGCTTTTACGACGTGTTTTGTAAGCACGGGCAGCGCAGCACAGAGAACAGGGTTCACATAAAGATGCACTGAAGAATGTGAGAGAGAGAGAGAGAGCGAGAGAGAGCGAGAGAGAGAGAGAGACAGAGAGAGAGAGACAGAGAGAGAGAGAGAGAGAGAGACAGAGACAGAGACAGAGAGAGAGAGAGAAAGGAGCATGTTGACGTGTCAGAGGTGAGACGGTGTGAGAGGGCAGGTTTACAGAGCAGCGTCAGCAGGAGGCCCGGGAGGATGTGGAGTCAAATTTGGACTCTGAGGGGAGTTCACAGAGGGGTGAGCGAGGCTGCTGGGACCTTACCATGGGTTCATCGCACTTTTTCCATTTGTGCTCACTTTTTACATCAGATCACTAGTTTGGCCCCTTTGCTTTGTTTCTGCTCGGATAAAGACGCGAGGGACCTTAGGGACCTTAGAGACCTTAAAGACCTTAGTTGAGATTATTGAATAGATTGAGGTCATTGTGGAACATGTCGCATCACACAGCTGGTGTTATTTCAACTTCATGTCTCGTGCAGATTATTATTGTTTCTATCTCACCGACACAGTCAGATCTTTCCGAGAGTATATTCAGGAAGGCTCCTCATGGCCCCTTCTTTCTTTTCGATCATCTGATTTAATGGAACACAAGATGCCACTGTGCATCATATCAATCTTACATCAAGACTCACTCTTTTCTTTGGAAGAACTCAGACCATGACACAGAATCATCGGTGATTCAAGTGAAGAAAGAGAAATGCTGTATGTGTGGATTCAGTGTTTTGTGCCTCTTTACAGGATTTCTCACTAAACAGGGGTTAGAGATGTAGTGCTCTGACCAGAAGCTTCCCCACCAGCCAAAGTGTCTCTGGGCGGAGGAACTGAACCCGACGCTGTCTGCAGTGTCAGGGAAGGTGCTGCACATAGATGCACGGTATGAAAACAGATATGAGAGTTACTGTAAACTGCTTTGTTAACCCCGGTCATCAAGACCAGCAGAGCTCTATGTGAATACAGCTGTTTATTTACCATAAGCTTACGCATTGATGTTAACATCACAAACAGTTTTCATATCGCTGATTCATAGCAACACATATTTAGATTAAAAAAACTTTTTGGAAAGATTTCTGTTGTCTTGCACATTATATCAAACTCCATTTGTACAACATACAATGAACTAATTCAACAAATGACTTAAATACATTGAAATTACAGTGTGAATGTATTTGCAGCATATAGTACAATTATCTGCAAACAATATAATCATAACATTCTATATGTTGCTTTGATTTGATTTGATTTATTTACTAAAGTATTTTTCACTGACTCGCTTCTCAACTGCATTTTTATCTGTGCTATTGTTTGACGTTTTGTTTATAAGCAGATATGCGGTGTTTGTTTTGCTTCGCCCCGTCATAAACTGCGGCAGTTAAAGGTTTAGTGTCTGCCCATAACGCTAATTGGGATTGGTGGAATTGAACACAATAGCCAGTTTACGCTCCAGGTCGACCTAACCTCCAAACAATGTGGAAAGAACACTAGAGGCGATCCGATCCGATGAAGTGATTCTTTGGCTCCCTGCGGATCCTGGTGCACGGGTCACACATGTGCTTGGCCTCTCCCTCACCTCCCTGGGAGACCAGATACTCTCTCTTTTGGGGTCTAATGCGGCGAGTTTACTCTCAATCCAACCTCAGGGTTGGCTTTCCTGCAACACCTCTTCCTGATGGGGTACAGAGCACAACCTGCTTACGTAAACAAGCCGTGGGGAGAAGGCACGAGGAGCCAAAGGTGAGCCTCCGCTGCCATATTTCACAAGGGGAACCATTGTTCAGCCTCAGACTTATTCCTTGCCATGCAAAGTAGTTTCCGCCCCAGCCAGCGGCCCGGGCCAGTAAATTTGTTGTTCTCAGTGGGGATCGGACAGCTTACTGGCAGGTAGGACAGATCATGACTGAGAGGGGGGAGAGGCGGAAAAAAGATGGAGACATAAGGAGCGGAAATGCTTTTAGTCAGACAAACACTGAGAGCATCGCCACCTTTGTTCGGCGGCTGAGACGTGACCACACACACAAATATGTTGCTGTCATGGAAAAGTTGCAGGGGTCGCACCAGACACAGCGAGGGGCTGTGGAATATTTTACTTTCTGAAAATGTCGTCCTTTGGAGGGGTGGAAAAAACCATGCCAATTATAAACTGAGCTCGTCATGAGACAATTTCTGCTTGTGTCTGAACATTTGAATCCTAATTTCAAAAGCTTTTTTTTTTCCATATTGTGGGACAGAAATCTCATTATCTACTGTATTGTAAATCTAAATATCACTCAGATGTTTATATTACTCTATTTATTGAAGGTTTTAAGATCAAGGTACATTTATTATTACAATTATATTCTTTATCGAACAGTTTTAAGATTATATACTGTATATATATATATATATATATATTATATAAAGCATGAGAGATATGTGTTACTTATATGTACATAAATATATGTCTACATATATATATTCTTTTAACTGTTAAGATGAATAATATAGATAAAAGTAAAAATACAGAATTTATATAATATAATTTGCATCGATTGACAGAAAACGTACCAAATAAAATATGCAATTACTTAAGTTAACCAGACCGAAACATAATATATAGGTGAGGTGAAGTTAATCACCAACAGTTTATACACCGTCATAAAACTGTTGAAAATATATCGTCTAAATGTCGACTGGAGAAATGTAACAGTGGCGTCACCTCGTTCAAAAACAAAGCATTCTCCAATTTGCATCCACATCTGGACAGACGGACAAGTCACTGATTGTTGTAATGAGACTATTGACCAATCCATAAATGTAACAATTACATTTGTCTCACAGATTTCCTCAGCATGCACAAAGCAGACTTTAAGATCTTAAACTCAGACTTTGTCGAGCCGGATCATATGACCCAGTTGGGCTGAAACGACATATCAAAACACCAGCTCCTGCCTGCTGCTCTGCGGGAGCTGCTATGAGCATGTTTGTGTTTGAGGCCTAGGAAAACAGAGAATCCCTCACAGTGAGTAAAGGTGAGACCTGGAGGACACACCGTGGACTTCCCACACAAACACTCAGCCCGGGAGGATGTCCGTTTGTCCACCCTGTTTTCCATGAAAAGATCTGACAGCACAGTCACTCACTGTCATCGCCACTCTCTCCTCTCCTCTCGGTGCCGCCTCTCATCTATTTATAGCCTCTTGTTTTTGTCAAGTTATTGTGGAGCTGCAGCCGCTCGCAGAGAATCACTGATATTTCACTGGGGTTCATCTGCATTACTTACTACTAACTTACAGAGTAAAGCAAAATGATACATTAAAGGTGTCTGTTTATTGTTATGATTAACAGTTATTGATAAGAGTCTGTGAGTCCGTTGTTGACACAATCACCATACCAGTATGTGCACAGTGACAGTGCAGGTGTGCTGGTGCCTGCGCAGGTGCAGTATATTTACCGGTTGGAAAGTGAGAGTGGAAATGAAAAGTAATTGTCGTCCATTTACTCAAGTACAATGAGGAATAGTGAGTTGTATTTACCCTTTGATTCACATCATCTCTTCTCCAAGAGAAACTTGAAAAAAGACACTTTAGAAAGCTTTAATGAATTTAAAATATTTTTGATTTCCATTCATCATTTTGAATTAAAGCATTGAATAATAAAAAAAATACCTGCTTCAAATTTTCTGACAATGAATAAATTAATGTATCCATAATAAAAATAAAGCAATAATGTAGATTATGAAAAAACAGAAATTTACATAAAATGATCCACAATGAATGAATACATTTACTTTGTGTATTTTTTTGAGCACCTCTGTGCTTTATACTGGGTGCAGAACTTTATGAAAGTACCTTCTTCCCACTTAAAAAGTGTGACATGACCAAAAAATAAGATGAAGAAAAGAATGAATAAAGATGTGGCGTGTGTGGAAACCCCCTCTTCTAATCTAGTCCTTACTCCTCCTCTTTCATCTGCATGTGTTGGGAAGTTTGAAAAACTCCCTCAGGCAGTTGGGGAAAATGTTTTAGGAAATTGAAAAGAAACAGAAAGAATTAAAGCTATTAGATGAAATGAGAGGTTTGAGGCAAGTGCTCTGTCTGACACCACGCAACATGAAATCACAGAGCTGCAAAGCACAGCAACCTCCCTCCAGGTCGGTGAAACGGCTCTTTGAGGATCACAGTCTGAAATCTGTTCGCATTTTGGGAAACTGGGCCTATGAGCTACAGGGTACAGATCTAAATGTCGTATTTTTGAATATATGAAATGTAATCTACAATGTATTTATATACAGTGAACATCTCCAGCACCAATCAATACTTTCTCTTGTTGTTCTCAAGGACAGTAGAAAAACAGACGGTGGCACAAACTGAACTTTTCCTATCAGAGGAAATAAAAAATTGTTTTTCTGGGCAAAGAGTTGAATCGGTCACCATGTACTAGATTTAGCACCACACCACTGAGGGTAATAATACAGTGGCCAGTTGAATAGACAATCAACTACTTACTAACAACACCAAAACAAATTCTGCATTTGTAGTGCTGCGCATTTCTGTGTCAAACAGGTAAAAAAACCACATCTTAGTGTTTGAGATAAACATTTGCTGAAGGGCACTGAAGTGTCCGACGATCGGATATGATACTGTTCAATTTCCTAAGTGAACAAATGGCCCCAAAGCTACGAGTATCCCACTGGTGACGGCGACTGCAGCAGACTTTCAGTTTAGACGACAGAGGATCGGACGGCAGCCCCCGTCGGCACAGACCGTGACTGCGCAATATTCTGACTGACGGGCGAAGTGACCATCACCGTCGTCACCCTGACGCCCGCATTGCTAATGAGGCAAACCGAGGCCTTTGTAACGCCATCATTCACTTGGCCCCCTCTAAAGATGGGGGTCGGAGGTCGTCCATCTTGTTTACGTCTGTATCGGTGGCTGATGCCGAGTGTCCAGCTGTAATGAGGCCAGGTCTGAGAGGCCCAAGGGGATGTACTCGCATAAATACAGACATTCAGGAGCAGCGCGGCCTCGCCCGGTGTTTTTCTCACTATTATATAGATGTCAGGATAGTTTAAACAAAGGAAAACAAATAACCGCGCAGGTTGGGATGTTTACAGTGTAAGTGGCATCAGGCCAGCAGGAACCTGAGCAAAATATTTATATCAGTGTGTCCACCCAGCACCGTTATCTCATCTCAAGTCCATCAGCGCTCTTGAGGACCGTAACGTGACGCGTGCACATGTTTTGTCGGCACTTTTTCAGAAGGAGGAACGGCCTGAGCTATCGTGAGGGTTTATTTTAGATTGCAGAGCCCCGTTTGAAACAAAGGTGAACTTCCTCTGCTCCGTCTGCGGGAGCCGTGATTTAATGCCAGGGGGCCGGGAGTGAGTGAAACAAACAGGGTGGCGTGTCTGCTCCCTCTGACCCCAGAGGATGAGCGGGCACCGGCAGGCAAGGCAGGCAAGGCAGGCAAAGCAAGGCAGGGCAAGGCAAGGCCGGCATGCAGATCCCCGCCGCTAAATAAAGACGCACTCGATGGATACGTGGCTCTAACATAAATCAGGATATCCCATCAGGAGTGACAAAGAGCGCCATTGTTTGGGTTGAAGTGGGCAGCCATCCTGACAGACGGTGTACACTGGACATGGGAGAGGACAGGAGGTTCTCCCTGTTGACAGCCGCCCCGATGGGTCATGTCAGAACAGGCCCGTTTGTGTGAGGTTACGCAATGTGTCGAGTGTCGGGGCCACAGCTAAGCTCAAAGCAGATGAGGTGAGGGACGCAGACTCCAGATTTGGTGACACCTAGTGCTTGAATTGCATGTTTTATGCGTCAACTCATCAGCCTCACCCTTCGGAGCGTGCAGGAGAACCGATGGTAAACCTCCCTTGGCGTTGAAATTCAAAAGGTGTTTAGTATAGGTCCACTTTGGGTTACTGTAAAAACATGGCGGCCCCCGTAGAGAGGACCGGCTCCTCATGTAAATATACATTAAAGGGCTCCTTTAAGGTTCATGGAACGAAATAACACATTCAAGTAATTATGAATTCATGAAAATGTCCGCATGGAATTGTTTTGTAATATTTTTAGAAGTGGCAAAAATGACCACACTGCACCTTTAATACACACACAACTGGTCATTTTCAGATACAGCTTTTCCAACGCAACACAGCACAGAACATCAAATTAGATGTTCACTACATCTACTAACTTAAAAATGTGGCGCACACACACACACACCCACAAACACACACACATGGGATAACTCAATGTAAATCAGGGGCCTCAAACATACGGCCCGCGGGCAAAAAGCGGCCCACCATCCTAACTTTGAGATGACTTGGCAAAGAGTGTCACTTTCAGAAAAGACATTAACTGCAATCTTTCAATAAAAGTACAGTAAACTATACTGCAGAAGGTCTCCAGACCTGATGAAATAGTATCTGCAGTAACTATAGAACATATATGTGCCCCAGTAACCAAATCATGATATCATCCTCATTTGGATAGTGCTCCCTGCCACTCAGCAATCTAACACAGCAACCATTTAACTCTCCTCCATCTCCAGAGCTCAATCCAGTTGAACACATGCAGGAGAAAGTCTGAGGCACCTTGAATCTTATTGGATCAAATGGATCTGCCACTGATGGCTTATTGGCATCAGATCCCCCCAGCAAACCAACCCTCAGAGGAACATCCTATAACCACATATATATATAAAGTTTATTGTCTATTGCAGGTCTAAGCAGGATTTCATGAATATTATAAAACATTTAATAAATACCATTAGAATCCAAAAAAAATATTTTTACAACTGCCAAATGTTTCCACATTACAGGAAGTGTGTATCTGTGTAATCAATTAGGAAATATTACATATCTAATCCAATATGAGGTAACCTTTAAAAGACTTTTATGGGTCTGGGTATGGTAAAACTTTGAATGCATGAAATGAAAGACATACACATGGACTTTAACACGGTGGCCTGAATATTTGCCTCGTCCGTACAAGCTGACAATCGGTGCCTTGACGTGGGAGTTACCTGTGTAGGAAATACATTTTCTTCCCACACTCACTTCCTGACAAACACACAGCGAAGGCAAAATACCTCAGGAAGCCGATGGGCTAGACCAAGAAATATTTTCAGCACATACCTCCCGTCTTACAATGACATGTTTTCATTGTTACATGACTATTTGTACACAAATTAAACATCATGTAATGAGAGATTAGGAGGAATTTCTTCTTACCTTGACCTGGGTCAGGATGTTTCCGTGTCAACACTTCCTGTATGCGGCTCGACCGGTGGGTGATCTCACAGGTATTTCAAGTAGCAAAGAGCTCATCCGCAAACACATGTGTTTAGGTTTTGTTTCACGGTGGTTTTAGCAGCTCCTCGCTCTCACAAGCTCATTTCTTTCACCATCAAACCTCTAGCTACTCTTGAAGGATCAAGAGTAGCTAATGCTAATATGCTAAACGTTTCACCTGAGGTTGTTGTGTCCACAGCACTGGCATGAGAGAATGGGGTTAGAGGGCAGGGGCCATTTTGAAACTTCACCTGGTGGTGCATTCGAGGACACTGCGGAACTCTGAGCTTCGGAAGCTTTCTGCCAAAAAAAGGGGGTTCTTGAGATGTGATGAGATCACAGACAAACATGGCAGATGATTAAAAGTACACTGCTTCAGGGGAGAAGCTGAATCACAAAAGCAAAAAATTCAATATATTACATGAAGAGAGAATGACATGTATTTATATATATACCCACAAAGAAATACCCACAGCAGTGGGTGGCAGCCATTTTGAAAAGGTGGCATCAAAGGCACCGCTATCCCTTTTATACATTTACATTACCCCTAGAATGGGAGGATCCTCCCTACGGGGGCCGCCATGTTTTTACAGTGGTAAAAGTGAACGCACTAAACATCATTTGAGTTTTAATGACAACCTCAGTGTTTCATAGCTTTTCTGCATGCTCAGACGGCTAAGGGTGAGGCGATGGACACAACAGGCAACTTCACCTCTAGGTGTCACCAAATCTCACTCACTGCACCTTTAAGACGAGGTACATGCTCATCAGCATGAGGAGCAAACACACAGACAGGGGTGCAAACACCAACAGTGCATGACAGTGTGAACAAAGACAGGGCTCGGCTTGCTTCCGAAAACAAACAGGGAATACAAGCAGCTGGATTTTCAATTGCAGCGCTGTGTTAATGAGCGGAAGCAGGGGAGTGCTTCCCAGGGATTGCATTGTGATACTGTGGACGTTCCACCTTCGCCGGCTTGATCGAGGGAAACCTCCAGGAGTATGGAGAGCCGCTCTCCTCCTGCACTCACTCACTCAGTCAGAGATAGGAATCCCCCGCCTGGGAATACCTGGAAATCCAGCCTGGTCTATGAGAGGATATCTGATCATCTTCCCTTAAGCACTTGTGACTCAGAGGGCCCCACTGCCAAACTTAACATTTAATCCAAGCCAACTACACTTACTGTTCTTCCTGCTCCGTCTCACAATTTCTTGGAATTTATCAAAAATGAAAACATGAGCAGGGTGCACTCCCAGGTCACAGATACTATGTGGAAGGCTATTGTTGATGTCAGGTAAACAATGCGGGGGAATATTGAAGAATGTTCTTTTTTACATATACATGCTTCCTTCCCCTGTTGTGCCAAGTTTGCGCGCCGATCCTTTTTTAAGCCATAAGTCAGTCACGTCAATAACAGGAAAACCCTGCAGGACATGGTACATGATGGACAGTTAGAAATGTGTGCGCAACGAAGCGGCGAGCAGCACAAATACACAACTCGTCTCTGAGCGGCATTCATGATTTCTCCGTTCATGAGCAGAGACACAGACAGATGAATAGTTGGTGCATTACACATCTGCAGAAGAATCTCATATCTAGCCATCGACACTCAGTAAAATGTCCCACACAGGAAGTAATTTCAGAGTATAGTATCGACAAATCTATGAGTGCACTTTGATTTATAACTAGAGGATGAAACCACAGAAAAAGTAAAAAAAAATTGCTGTCATACAAGCAATAGAATAGAATAGAGTAGAATAGAATGTTACACAGCATGTGGGGTGAGTGCATAGATGGATGGGTGCCATTTCCATCAGCAACTACAAAGGGAGCAAAATATGACTTACAAATAAAGGAGGAATTCAATCACAAACCATAATGTTTTGCATTGTTGTTTTGATTAATACTGGTGTTGTCATTGTCATTTTCCAGGAACATCAAGCTTCTCAGGGTTCATCATAAAGGTCCGATGTTTCTATCTATGTAATGTAAAATAGGTAATCGCTGATTATTTTTTTATTTCAGAATATTTTTTTCACTTTCAATTATTTTTTATTTTAAACT
>JAFBJT010026677.1:9359-38782 GCA_016785325.1 Chascanopsetta lugubris | reverse complement strand
TACACGTGTAAAGATGACAGATTTGAAAGATGGAGATTTGAATGATATGAATGATACTTGTGAAGAAGAAATATTTAGACAAACCTTTTATTTTATTTGACTTTTATCATGTGTGTGCTGTCGCTGGTTTTATTTTATTTAATTTTAGTTGGTTTTAAAAAGTGCTACATAAATAAAAGTTATCATTATTGTTACTATTATATAATTATGATAAAAGTATATACACAATAACATAAATGAACATATACTAAAGATAAATTCTGTATAAATCAAGTAAAATAAATGTTTTATAATTCTGTTTAATTGAATGTTTCAATAAAATTCCCAAATACGCTGATGTTGCTGTTACACTTTCTCTCTTAAAGTTAAGAATATTTCTAAGTTACACAGAAATGTGATTAACTTTTCTGATTAAATTTGCACTTAAATTTGCAAGAGGGGATAAAATTGAATTGATTACCCACTTAAGTTAAGTGTGTGTATGTGTGTGTGTATGTGTGTGTGTATGTGAGTGTGTGTGTTGATATGTAAAAATAGACACATACTGGGTCTCCTCCTGAGGCGAAGGAAATGGCCTGCATGGGGTGATGGGCGATTTTCTGACAGAGAGGAGAGAAGAAGAACATTTGAACAAACAGAGAGAGACTTGAAGCTGAAGTGTAAATATGTAAATGAGTGGGAGGAGTCACCTGCAGAGAGGAGGCAGTGATCAGAGTCACACAGTCTGTGGAGACTGTGACGATGATCCTGGAGCCAGAGAACTGCAGGTTCATCGGACCCAGGACGGCACACGCTCCTTTATACACACACTGATGACACACACACACACACACACACACACTCGTTATTCTCAGCGTGTGTGTGTGTGTGTGTGTGTGTTTCTGTGTCATACCCTTTTAGTTTTCAATGTTGTGTTGGCTGATGTCCTCTCACAAAGTCGGCTGATCGCCTCTCTGCGCGCGCACACACACACACACACACACACACACACACACACACACACACACACACACACACACACACACAAAGATACATTAAGTCTATCATTGCATTTCAGCCTATTTTTGTGTCAATCAAACATTGACTCCAGAATGTAGGATGCGGTGCCATCTAGTGGTGACTCTGCATATTGCAACATGGCCGCCTCCATAGAGAGGAGCTGCTCCTGAAGGACCAGTTCAGGAGATCACACCCTCTCAGAGACATCGGTGTCATTACTCTACACTTCATTTCTGATGTAGAAAAGAATTGAGGTTGATCTCATTTTGTACACATATCAGACACCGAGGTCAGAGAGGTCAAACCATACACACACACTCACAGGAAGTGCGCGCGCGCTCTCTCTCTCTCTCTCTCTCTCTCTCTCTCTCTCTTTTAATCGAAAACAGATCGTCCACGACTAAATCCATCTTTCTCCCCCCCCCCTCTCTCTCTTTCTCTTTCTCTCTCTCTCTCTCTCTCTCTCTCTCTCTCTCTCTCTCCGAGACGTTGGAAGATCATCAAGAGGAAATTAAGCTAATTGCTCATCTCCGTCATGGTTTGGAAACATTGTTGGGAACAGAGGTTTGGCTGTGTGCATCAGTGCACTGGCATCCTGCACTGGTGACGATGGGGGAGGAGTGTGTAAGATTTGGTGACATCTAGAGGTGGAGTTGCATGTTGTATCCATCACCTCACCCTTCTGAACTGGCAGGGGAGCTTATAGTAGACTTCCTTTGTAATTGAAACTCAAAAGATGCACAAGCTGTCCACTCTGGGCTAGTGTAAAAACATGGCGGCCCCCATAGAGAGGACCCCCTCCTTGTGTAGAAATACAGTAATGGGCTCATTTTAGGGTAGTGGGGGGGGGATTAAGTATTGTGGTGATTATAAATTCATGAAAACATCAGTATGTAATTGTTTTGTAATCTTTTTTTACAAGTGCTCATGAGCAAGGCACCGAACCCCCAACTGCTTGGGGCCGCCCCCTCGCTCTGACATCATGATTGTGTTTGATGTTTGTATTTGTGTGTCTCAATAAATACATGTACAGCATGTAAAAAAAGAAGAGGAAAACAAACAAGCATGTCAAATGAATAACAGAGTGAACAAAATGAATTTAATGAATAAAGATAATCTTAGTCTTAATCTTAAGTGACAAAAATGACCAAAATCTTACACACGGCACCTTTAAAAGTAATGTGTGAATGTGTGGATTCAATCTCTAGTTAAAATGGATGTAAGTGTATATATATATATATATACACATATATTACTCTTCTCAGGGCCAAGGAGCACATACTCCCCCAGTCTACACACTCTTGCTCTTTTGCTATAGTGTGTATGTATATATATGTGTGTGTGTGTGTGTATTTGTACATAAGATGATGATGATGATGGTACTGTGTTTCTTGTTCCTGTTTGTATTTTGTAGCTATGGTTATGTGTATGTGACAGTGTACTGTGCACATGTGTATATGTGTTTATACATGTTTATAGGTACAGGTAGACGACATGGTGGCGCAGTGGTTTTGGTTCACAGCTCCTTGATTGGCTGGTTCAATGCCCTGTGTTGGTGGAGCCTCATAATTTTTGAATGGCAGTGGCTCAGTGGTTAGAGCAGTTGACTTTGGAGGGAAAGGACACTGGTTCAAGCCTCACCTGGACCCTGCCGCAGTGTCACTGGTCCTGACACTGATACCCCCACTGTGTGACATGTATATATTAAATGGGCACATGGGGTCTAAATATGAATACTTACATACATGTGGATATGTAACACGTGTATTATCTTCTCTATTATTAGTAGCATAATCATCATCATCATCAGGTATCATTTATTTTGGGGATGAATGAAGTTTTATTCGATCAGGTGCAGAACATGTTCTGTCATGAGGAGACAGGTCTGTGTTTGTTTGAAGATCCGACCTTCTCTTTGGTTTGGGATTTACATGAGCAGTTTCAAGTACCTGTTTACTGTCATGGTGGGCAGGTAGGTTGAATAGACCAAGGTGGGTGTCGTGAGATGGATCCTTCAGTTTCAGTCTCTCTTCAGTCCACGACTCCATTTGCACGTGCAAACACTGCTCCCCTCACTGAGCACGGTCAAATATCCAGGTGGCTGAATCAGAGAAGTGAATCATAAAAGCATTTAGTTAATGTTAGTCTTCAAAGTGTAGTTAATGTCATCATAGTTGTAATTTATTCAGCCAGTTGAAATACATTGAAATGTGGGTTGGAGAGGCAGGGAGGCGTGTTGCCCAATAAAGGTCTTAGAAACCAGAATAGCCAGGAACTAATCTTGTGGGTGTGAGTTTGGACGGGATCGATGAGATGTGCACCTCACATACTTCATTCATTGGAAACAATAGGATAATGTCATTGCTGTCTGGCAACTCTCTCTGAGCTTGTCTCACCTCTATCATACTTGTTCTATCTTTTATAACGCACATGTTGGACTCAACTGTCTCTAGTCATTGTTGTATATGTAGTTACGTAGACACAGTCAACGCTTAATACATTTGTGAAATAAATTCAAATCATGGATAGAGCTGTCACATGACAATATTCATGACTTCAGTACGACACCTGCCAGATGATCACATGAGAGATCAAATAAGGTGGAGATGTGCTCAACCTTTGACGAGATGTGAATATTTTGCATTTCCTGTGCCTTCAGGAAACCAACGGTTGGATAATTAGGCAAACCTCCTCTATTGGCCATCGTTTTCATTTCAAAGATGTGCAAAGATGACTTTCCTGTCTTTGGGTGTATTTACATTCTGTCAGTAACTTTGTCCCTTGAGCGTTTGACAGTTGTGTGTCCAAACACTGTCCAACCAAACACTGACCCTAGATGGCATCAACATTGTCCCCTGCTCTGTTTATTTTTAACGCAGTTATTCCCATCGCTGCCTGGAAGACACCGAAACACACAAGCGTGTAGACCAGACTGAGCTCAGGGCCTGAGGACATCCACCTCCATTCTCTCGCTCTGATTCCAACTATCATCATACACCATTTCATCAGCCTCAGCTGAGTGACCTCACGACACACCCATACTGCACTGGAACAACATGCAGAGTCATGTATATGCATCCCCATAACTGACACTAAGAATTTAGTGTGTGTGTGGGAGAGAGTGAGAGAGAGAGGGGGGGGGCGGGGGATTGTTCCCGGTTTTCCGAAATGCTTCTCATTGTGATAACTTTAAAATCTCTATACAAGAGCCACAGACAAACAGGAGAGGAGAGAGAGACAGAAGGAGAGAGGAGGGAGAGAGAGAGAGGTCCTCTGTTATGAGGGGGAATACCATCAACTGATTGGTCTGAGGCAGATTAGCAGTCATTCTGGAGAGAGAGAGAGAGGGGAGGGGGAGGGGGAGAGAGAGAGAGAGTGAGGGGGGAAGATAGACGGAAGGAGAGGGGGGAGAGAGACGGAAGGAGAGGGGAGGGAGAGAGAGAGCAAGAAAGAGAGAGAGAGAGAGAGACAGAAGGAGAGGGGAGAGAAAGAGAGAGAGAGAGAGAGAGAGAGAGAGAGAGCGAACAGTGACATAAAGTTCTGAAAATGTTGCTGTTGCTGCTGATATTGCCATTTTTGGCTTCTTCTCTGATCGGTGTTGTAAAAACATGCTGTTCCAGTGAGAGTGAGAGGAGAAGACGATGAAGGTGCAAACGGAGGGGGAGAGGGGGGGAGGGAGGGAGGTGAGAGGGAAGGAAGGAGAGGGGAGGGAGAGAGAGAGAGCAAAAGAGAGAGAGAGAGAGAGAGACGGAAGGAGAGGGGAGAGAGAGAGAGAGAGAGAGAGAGAGAGAGAGAGAGAGAGAAAGCGAGAGAGAGAGAGAGAGAGAGAGAGAGAGCGAACAGTGACATAAAGTTCTGAAAATGTTGCTGTTGCTGCTGATATTGCCATTTTTGGCTTCTTCTCTGATCGGTGTTGTAAAAACATGCTGTTCCAGTGAGAGTGAGAGGAGAAGACGATGAAGGTGCAAACGTATCCCTCTCATTCAACGTTGTTCACGTCATTAGGTCGACAGCGACAAACTGGATTCAACATTTTCCAAACAAAGTCTCGGCATTTCGTAAACACAGACGCGGAGAGCTTCCTTGTCCTGTGTGGGGCAGAGGAACCTTCTGTAAATCGCTCTCCACACGTCGCATCTCCTCATCTCAGCGCCATCGATTCGATACAGAACGTTATTAAATAAATAAGGTTGGTGTCGCTCAATTTCAAAATCAAAAACTCACCATGCTGAGGGTCTAGACCTCTGAAGCAGTGTGGCTACTTAGTGTCTGATGTGTTGGTCAGATGTCCCACAGCAAACTGCTCTCACTGGAGACACTTCCATCTATTACTTTAACACGATGCGCCTTCGTGATCTTGGCTTTCATTCAAGCTGAAATATGAGCAACGTGATGAAGAAAACAATAACTTTGGTGGTGGGGGTGGTGGTGGTGGGGGGGGGGGGGGGGGGGGGGGGGGGGGGGGGGGGGGGGGGTTCAACTTCCTCCTAGTGCCTGTAAAGTATAATCTTTCTTTTAGCCTTGTGACTGGACTATTAAGACCCCTTCGCCTGTGCCTTTATATGGTAATGTTTGGAGATGGTCCACCGTTTACAGCAACTGACAACACTGAGCTGAACCAAGCATGAACCCAGACACACTCGCTCGGCCGACACGGTCCTTTCGCCTTACTTTCAGCACACATGACTCCATTCAGCGTGAATACAAACCAATACCAACATATCAATGACATGACTATCACTTCTTCTGTCCAGTCCGTCCACAGGCACGGACTGCAAACACCAAGAGGCCAGCCTGTTACACGGAGAGTAAAGAGCCAGGACGTTCTGACTGTGGCTGAGGACTAGCCCTTTAAACCAGGGGGTTGGCGGTTCGATTCCCAACCCCCCATTCCGTATGATGAGGTGTCCATGGGAAAGACACTGAGCCCCACATTGTCCCATGTGCTCATAGACACAACGTGCTGCCAATAGAAGTGTGAATGTTTGTGTGACTGGGTGAACTGTGGGGCGCAGCTGTAATGTTCTTATGAGACCGCGGCACGTTTTACTGGATCACTCGGTTTCATACTATCATTTCACTGAGCTCAACGAGGCTTTCGAAAGCTACACCGTGTTAAAGGCGCAGTGTGTAAGATTGGGTGACATCTAGAGGTGAAGTTGCGTGTTGTATCCATCACCTCACCCTCACCCTTCTGAACATGCAGGAGAACCTACGGTCGACTTCAGTTGTCGTTAAAATTCGAGAAAGGTTTAGTGCGTCCACTATTACTATTTTTTGTAATATTTTTAGAAGTGACAATGACCAAAATCTTACACGCTGCACCTTTAACATCCATTTAAAAGGACGACACTTTCCACACACATTTTAAAAATACAAGAAAGTTCACCTGACAGACTATCATTTCATATTTCATTTTGTGCATTTCCTTTGAATGAAAGTTTGCTGATTTATTCTGAGGACACCAGGGCAAATGGAATGTTTGATCCTTCTCTGATCTCATCACACTCCCTGCGAATGGCTCCTTTCCCTCACATGTAGACCAGGGGTCTCATTTTAGTTCAGGGGCCACATTCGCCTCAATTTGATCTGAAAGTGGGCCGGACCAGTAAAACCACAGCATGATAACCCATAAACAACTCCAACTCTTTTCCCTTTGTTAACCCTTTTACACCTGAGGCTCGAATGTCCACCTGGAACTTTTATTATTATTTTTTAAACTTATTTTGAATATAAAAGTGACAGGAAATGTCCTGTGAGTAAGAGCTTTCGTCCATTTTTCCAGAACACTTTGAACTGGCATATCAGTCAGTTTGATCCCATTCACTGCTGCATATTACAGGAGTGAAATAACAGCTTGATTTGAAGAAAAGCAGAAAACAGAATATCATTTTCAGGCATTCATTGGGAAAAACATAATGAAATTGAACCTGTATTACAGATTTTGCATGTTGAAGTTGGAATTTATCAAGTGTAAAACTATTTGCAAAAGAAATGGTGATTCTTTGTCACTAAATGTACAAATACAGTCCATAAAATGGAAACTATGGACAGGTGGATTTTTTCATCACACATTGATTTCCTCTCAGTGACTTGTGAACATCTCCTCACCTCCATCCTCGCCACAGCTTCTCCTGGAAACACAAAGATTGATTTATTGTCATTTTATAGCATTTACACACATTTTCCTCATCACAAGACAAACTCTGACTTTGTAATTTTACACTATTCAAAAAAAAGTCATCAAACAATGCATGCACAATATTGTGTGGCACATTTAGGCATGACACACGCACACACACCAACCCACCCACACCCACACTACAAGCTTTGATTTACATACACATACAATTTGACATACAAAGTGAAAAGTCGGGCTTCATTCATCCAGAAATTCAAAATGTCTGACGTTACCTTTCTTCACCAGATGTTGCTCCTTCCACCACAAAGCCTCCTCAAACCCTCAGTAGAGGTTGCATCACCCTGGAAGATCTTCTCTCTCACCTTAATTCACCAAAAACATCAGTGACAGTTTGTTGTTCTCGCAGGTGGTTTTCCGGGGTCCCAGGAGAGGCAGGAGTGAAATGACCATAATGACACGACAGTAACTAAAAGCGCAATGTCTCAGCTTTCAGAAACTGTTTGAATCTTTCTGAGAGTGCAAACTGGGACAGAGTTACGGTAAATCTAAAGTGCGCATGCAGAATGTGGAGACATTAAAGAGTCATTTGTACACTTTATAAAGTCGTCTCACGGGCCAGTCAGAACCCTCTGTCGGGCCGGATTTGACCCGCGGGCCGTATGTTTTACACCCCTGATAGACAGAACTGGATAAAGATGTTAAACGGCTAAAATCACAACAGCACGATCGTTTACTTTACTCTCAAGAAGTATTAGTACGATTGTGCACATTGGATACCTTTGATGTTGCCTTTATATTTCACCAAGTGTGCCCATGTTTAGCATCTTGTTTCAGCTCACATTCATCGAGATGACAAGACTCTTATTTTCTTCACTTTGTTGTCAACATTTTGGGCCCACAAACACAAAATTCAGAAATTTCAGTTTTAAATAAAATAATTCTTATTTTTAAATAAATGAAACACAAACATAATGAACAAACATTTTTGGATATCGAAAATATAGACAGAAGAATACATACAGTAAAAACAGGTGGCCATGGGCAGTTTTTATTTATTTTTTTTTAGCTATGCCAATCCTTGAAGCAGTTTCTGTCCACTATGACACACAGACACACATCACAGGACTCACACTTCCATGGGGTGAGATTTCTCTTTTTGTTCACCAGGTGGCAGTGTTGGCACACCCTGCGGCCTAGTGTGGCTTTATGGCTTGCGTGTGCCACCTGTGCAATAGGAACTGGAACATGGTCTCTCTTCCTGTTGATGGGCACGCCAGTGATCTCCAACCCACACAGCTGGGACACCAGTTCAACCAGAAAGTCTTTGTGGCTCTCGTGCCTGACCTCCTGCCTGTCGCTGATGTCGCAGTGCAGTACGTACGCGTTTGTGCTCGCAACGTCCAACAAGTGCAAGAACAGGGTCTTGTACCAGCGACCGCTCCTCCGGTGGGCCGAGGAATACTGGATGAGCTGGTCCGAGCGGTCGACCCCACCCGTGTATTTGTTGTAGGCAACGACAGCGGCGGGACAGGGAATGTTTTTCACGGACCAGCACCCGTCTTCCTTGACTTTCCTGCTCACCGCCTCACCGCAAAGCGCCGGGTGTACCGTGGAGCACACCGACAGCACCCGCGTGCCCATCCACTTCACGAACACCAGGGGGCCATCCCTGATCCATCTCACGGCCCCTCTTTCCCATTTCTCGGGGAGAGCGTCTCCGCTTCGGTCTCGGTATGTGCCGCAGGCGCCAAACTTCATTCTCTCCAAGTCCTGAAACAACTGGGGGCTGGTGTAGAAATGGTCAACGTAGAGGTGGTACCCAGTGCCAAGATACGAGGGCTGGATGAGTTTCATGACGGCGTCGTACGACACTCCGTGTCCACTGTGCGCTTAACCTTTGCCGACATACACGTTGAAATTCAGGGTATAGGCATTAGACGAATCTGCCAACACAAAGATCTTGATGCCCCACTTCGTCGGCTTCGTCTTTATACACCGAGTCATTCCCGCTTTTGCTTTTGTCGCCACCATTCTCTCATCGGCGGACAACTCCCTCCTTGGGTGGTAGTGAGCCTGGCAGGCGCTGCGGATCTCATCCATGAGGGGCTTGGCTCTGAACAGCTCGTCATAGTCCGGTGTTCCCTTCGCTGCGTCATTCTTTTCGTCCTCTTCAGGATCACTGGGGTGAACGTTCCACAGCAAAGCCCTGAATCTATCCCTTGTCATGACTTTAGCTGGCAGCGGTACAGACAAGATATTATTTTGCTTCCAGTAATCCTGGATACTTGGCAGTGATACAAGTCCTGTGTACATACGGAGCCCCATGAATTTGTACAGCTCCGTAACATCAACATCATCCCACTTGTACTTTTCCCCATCTCCTGCTGGATTGCTGCATATTTGTTGGAATTGTGGCACAGAGTCCTCATTGTTTTGGGGGTAAAGTACAATTTGAAAAGGTCCAGGGGTGAATATGTGTTGTGGGGGTTCAGCTGGGCCCCTGGTGATCGCCGGGGCATGAAGCGGCTTGTTTGCGGCGCACTGTCGGGATCCTTTTCTGTGTTCCAGGCCTGAGCCAGAGGGGATCTGGACCTGGTCTTTGACCTCTTTCTCTGATGCCCACTGCTCCGCCCACCCTCTCTTCTTGGTCGGGCATCAGAGGGTCCAGGCTGCTCATAATCGCTACACGTGTAACTAAGAATAACACATTTGTGAAAAGGCATAACATGACAGAAACAAAAGATGACCAATACGGGGATGAGAATTCTCTCATCTTTTTTTTTTTTTTTTTTTTAAGTTAAAGGTGCAGTGTGTACGATTTGGTGACATCTATTGGTGAAGTTGCCTGTTGTATCCATCACTTCACCCTTCTCTTCTGAGCATGCAGGAGAACCTGTGGCAGACTTCAGTAGCTGCTGAAGCTCAGGAGAAGTTTAGTATGTCCGCTCTGTTGCTACTGTAAAAACATGGCCGCCCCCGGGAGAGGACCCACCCCTGATGTAAATATGCATTACCAGACTCATTTTGGGTAAATGTGAGAAGAACGTCATACACATTAGGCAATGTAGGCAAATGATAAGGGCGCCATGACACCACAACTCAGACAATTGTAAAAAAAAAAAACAACACAACAACAATGCTATTCGATTTATTTTGTAAGGTTATGTAAATCAAAGATGGAGGGGGCGTGGCCGCCATGTAAAAGCCACATTAGGTAGAGCCGGCTCTGGTCATACATTCAGTGTATTAGTCAAATTTGTTACAGTGTCAGTACGTGATATTCATCTCCAGATAGTACATTTACCAAAACACGCCGCACCTCGGAACTGCAAACCTATTCATTAACTCAACTGAATGAACTTCACCCCTGATACACTGTACACACATACATACGTGTATACACATGTAAAACGCCGAGTTAATACAGTTGACAAAGATAGCAAGAGGCAAAACTTTGTCTTACCTCTCATCACCGAGGACGGCGTCAACAGAGGGGCCGCTGAACTCGTCCTGCTCGTCGCTCTCTGCCTCCGATGAAGAGAGGTAAAGCGAAGACCTGGACTGCCAGTCGTCCTCCTCCTCGTCCCGTTCATGCGATAGGTTGCCGGCTTGATGGTTTAACGTGCGCCTCATCCTGCTAACACTTTCCGGAACTTAAAAAAAACTCGTCAGTCCCGTCCCAGCCCTCAAAACATTCGGATGACAACCCTGTCCCGGAAGTCTACTTTTCCGGAACTCTCCTTCTCCAACTTCCCGCCAGAATTTCTCGAGGTCGACTTCCTCTGCAGTTTATGAACAGTACAGAGTCGGCAGATTCGAGCATTTTTTCCGCCGTTTGCTAAAACGATAAAAAAAAATGCTAAAGATATTTAAATGAAAGTAACATATGTCACATCACCATATGTCTTATTTCTAATCGTCCTTTTTTTTTTATTAAACGGAAACGCCCATATCTCCAGTTTTACTTGGTCTATCCACTTCAGGTTTCGCGTCCGCACTTTCGACTGGAGTCGTGACGAAGCACGGCCAAAGTCACGTGATTTGATCACGGGGGCGTGATCAGTTGCTTTATAGGTAGTGATTCAAAGTTTGTCAGTCTTCTTCGTTATGGCAGCACCCCAGTCAGTGTAGGGGGGCATTATCTTCATTTTAAAGGGGGGGGGGGGGGGGGGGGGGGGGGGGGGGGGCTACATCCTGGGTCATATTTTAGGTCAATGCCTGGTAGAGGACGTAGGTCTCGTACATCTCTGGCGAAGGGGATGGTATAAGCTATGGAGACTGCGACCAATGGAGCGTCAGTCAGTGGTTGTCGGACTCCAGGGGCCACATACAACCCAATTTGATCTCAAGTGGGCCGGACCATTAAAACGGCCTGTAGGTGTGACACCATTGGCCCATAGGCACTGATTGTGTCAAAAGTTCACAGTGTGTGTTATTGTGATATTTTTCCACCAACAAAAGATAATGCATCCTTCAAAAAACCTCACCCAGTCTCCACAAAATCCAATCAACGAGTGCTCTTCTTGTCAAGATGACCTGACTTGATCTTCAGATGTTGATCAAGACTTACATCGTCACGGTGAATTTTAGTGAGAAGATTAACCTTAGCTGGAGAGCTCAACACAAAAGTGTGGAATTTAACATCATTATCATTACAATCATGTACGTAATATTATCTGAAACAACTGTCTTTATTATGATTTCTTCATAATCTCAGAAACACCACGGAAGCATATCATCATCCACGACAACTGTCCATTTTTCAGTGCACAGACAGATGGGCTTCAATCTGCACACTGCTTTCAAGTTTTACAACAAAGAAGTCCTTTGTTATCAGCCCAAATGATTTTCTTATTTGGAGGAAAACCGACAACCATAATCTTAAAAAAAGGCAATGCCCCTGAAATTGCCCTTCAACGGAAGAAATAACGATATCGCTTGCCACTTTGGGCAACTCATTTTCTTCAAACATTCTAAAAGGCTGACGTGTGCGGTCATGTTTTTATTCCTGATGGAATGGTTGATGGCTGAGCCACAGAAACCCAAACGAGTTATAAAGGGCGGGGAGTCGCTCCATTGGTCGAAATCCATATATCTTATATCAAACCTTTGACTTGAAACCATGGCTGTTTTGACATTTGTGTCAAGGTAACAAAGCTCTTGCAATAGACAGATTACTGCTCAGAGCTGCGAGGGGAATGACCGTCAGCATTTGAGCTGAGCTATTGTCACTGAAGTGCTTTATTTATTTATTTATTTGTTAAGCTTCAGCTCAAATGATATCAAAATACACAATCAGGTAATCAGTTTCTCTTAAATGGCTGACGACAGATGTAATCAGACTATTTGGAGTGGTTTTTGCAAAGTGCCTTCAGTATATGCAGTTCGGGATATTCCCATTGTTAGTCAACTTGACAAAGACCCCCAAACCCAACACAATTAGTTCATCCTAATGTCTTCTCAGTTAGCATCAACAATTTGCGAGAACAGAGCATTGATCTGCAGCACGTGCAGCGTCGTCTCAGGGCACATTTGATAATCCCACGGATGTAAAAAAAAAGTGATGAGTCATGTCTAGATGTAGTCATCGTCCACAGGTTCTCCCGGTGTATCACAATGATGGAGGAAGAGCACCACTACTCTCTGAAACACTCCTCGCTTGCTCTGTCGGCGCTCTGAGATCTCCTCCCCGATGGTCTCCATGCAGATGTCGGCCGACAGCTGGCCTTTGCGACGTGGGGCGTAGATGGTGGCTGATCAAAGCAAACAGAGAAAAGCGTCTCTACGATGAGCACAGATCGGTTTACATCAGGAGAATAAGCCGCGGTGGTGATTACAAGGCAAAGGATTCAGGAGGGCTACTCACTGTTTTCATCGTCCTCAAAGTCATAGCGGGCATAGCTGTTGGGATCAGCTGCTCTCAGTGTCCTCAACCAGGGGAAGTCGGTTATCATGCGGTAGGGAGCCCCATCCACAATTCCTGATGAGCACGACAGTTGTCATTAATGGTGGGGACGAGGCTCTGACTGCCAGCTGCTTGGTCAAGCTCTGAGTCGCGTCCTCCCATTCAAATGGTTTTTGTTTGGACTGGAGAGCAAATATTATTCCCAATGATTCAAAATGGAATGCTTCCTTGGAGACGCACCGTGGGTTAAACTACCCCATCGGGCTCTGTGGCATGTCAAGCGCTGCAGATTCGGTTAGAGGAGCTGTCTTCTAACCACGGGGAGATGAAGTTACACTCCCACCTTCTCCATTCAATATGTGTTGGTGAATATATTACCCTCCAGTGTATAGATGTCCCTGCCCCAGGGGTAGCCCAGATACTTCTTCACATCTTCCTCCGTCCTTGAGGCCTCTGGGAAGAACTCATACTTGATTAACTCTCTGGGACACAGATGAAGAAAAACAGAGATTAGATGAGGGAGTCCCAGATTACGTCTCTGATGACATGTGGTCTCATTCTCGATCTTGGAAAAGTGAGGTCAAATGTTTCACTGGGTTTTTGCACCTATGGAAATAATATATGTGTTTTATTTCATCCTACAGATTCTGTCTTTTTACAACCTTGTATCCCAACCACCTGATCTTACTGAGCTCACTGAAGTGTGGGCTGGGATTTTTTTCAGTTTCAGATACGCAGGCGAGCATGAAAGTGACAAGAATTCTCATAAATACATTTTCATTAGAGATATTCATTCTATTATTACCCAATTAGAATGAAAGGCCATGTTATTCTCATTTTACCTGACCTGAGGGCGCCACATATTTGCTGACTGTCATATTAACAGCTGAATGCATCATGCAACATTGACTTCTCTGTGAAATACAACTCACTGGCTGATATTGGCTATTGTGTCCATCCAACTTCGAATGCGAACCTTGTTCCTGATGTTTGGCGGGTTGCTGAATTCATGCACGATAGCGATATGGTAGGGATACGGTCCATGGAAGAGATGGCGCTCCAGTGCTACTGTGTCAATCTGAAGACAGGAGAAGAGCAATGCTAGTTGCCAACCTTCTCTGGAAATGTAAAAGGTGTTCACTACGTTTCCTGACATGGCAGAATACCTGATGCATGGGACGCATGTAGATGATGCGGTTCCGCTCAGGAGGCATTCTCAAAATCTGATCCAGAACTTGTTCCATGTTCAGCTTCTTACATTGAGCATAATCGAACCTGTTGACTATGGGAGCACTTTCTACCTTCAGCTGCTTCAAGACTCGACATCTGGTGGCTGCAGAGAGAGAGAAATACAACGATGTCAATTGTGTTTGTAAAACTCAAGACATGTGACGCCTTTAAAAACACAATGGATTCTACTGCTTGTTATTTGAAAAAGCCCAGAAACATTCGCTGAAATAGGATAAAGAGCAAATGTTCAGAGACCTGTCATTATATTTCCAAATAAATAACTATAATCTAACCAGCTTTGTAGCAGTTCTTTAAACTGACCAGAAGAGATTCTCAAATATGCCCTGAAATGAAGGTGGAGCTTATGAGGCTGTGATTTTCATCCGTCTTTAATCAATCTTACTTTATGTACTTGGTTTATATTTTCTTTTGTTCTCTTATATACTTTTAAGATTTGTTTTGATACTTTTTATATATTTACTCAAATATATCAAACTGAACATGAATAGACAGTCACTGGGAAAGTGAGTGCTTTATAATATTATACTTTATCATTTCATTATTCCAACCTTTTGGGGCTTAAATGACTGGTTGCACTGACTCTTTACTCGAGCCCACCAACTAAATTCAACATTTCAACCATGGAAAGGTTTGACCACAAAAGCATTCAAAGGAAAACATCAGGGCAACATCATTATGAACCACCAACAATGATTGAGCATTTCTTCTTGTGCGTGAAATGTACGCAACGTTGCAAACCACTCCTCCAATGAACGCAGTTAACCACAGCATTCAGGTGAAAACAAACCCCACAAGAACAGAGATACGTGTTTATTTCCTCGAGGTGGAAAGAACAAGAACATAGTTCCTTCTGGCCAGGACATGTGTTGACAAGTCTTGTGAAGTCGCGCGCGCAAAGCATTGTGGGAATGTGAGTAACGTACAACCGCTTTTGCGTCAGTGGGAAAGCGGGAATGACAACATTTTCCACTTTCCACACCAACCACACCCTCTTCAAATGTCCGACCAATCAGACAATAGTTGTCGGACGCCACACGAGAAAGAAGTTCTGCCCAGACGATGTGACGTGATGAGAACAAGCTACGAGACGCAAACCAGGGCTGAGGGAAGAGAATGATGCCGTTCTGTTCCCTCAGCCCTGGGAGCCACAAGACATTTCTCTGATCTTGTGGAGTCTGTCGTCACTCTGAGTCAAACCAACACACATTTTCTTCTAATGTCATTGTAAACATTGTTGGTACAGCTTCACCGAGTATCTTAAAATAAAAAAAATACAAGAAGTGATCCGAATGTTTGCATGTTACCATGAATGAACATCATCTTGGGACAGTCTTTGAGGACCAGGTCAGTGATTCCACAGTTGGTCAGAGTGATGCCCACGAGGTTCTTGCTCTTCAGAGACAAGATCTGCACAAACAGATGCATTTTAGAAAGTCATTTATGATGAAACATAATGTTGTTCAACTGTTGTTAGACTTGCGTGTGCTTCACGGACTTATCAGCTGTATCTAGAACATCAGATCGACTCATTGATTGATTGACCGAGGCGCCCACACATGTTGCCGCAACGCCAGGGAGGACCTCCTCCCACAATCACAGCCGGGCCCCTCTCCACTCTTGTAAAGTTGGGCCTCCCTGTGACACCGCGCATGTTAGCGACACTCTCCCTGTGTTAGCTACGTGTATTTTAACATCTAGTTTGACGGAGAGCATCTTCATTTCTTTCTTCATTTCAGGACATGTCTCCCATTCAATATTTTCTCATATTTTAGTTCAACTGGACGACACGTCTCTGTAAAGAAGCTTTGTTGTCCGTCTTTCCTTTTCTGGCTTTGATCTCTGTTAATTAAAACCTCCACCTCAAAGCTGTCGACCTACACGTGGGAACACTTTCACATAGATTTCAAATGTTGGGTTTTTTTGGAACAGTTTTATAAACCTGAAAATAAATCTATCAAACATTTCCACTTTTTGTTGCAATGTTTTAAAATGAAAGTTGCACAGTGTTTTAGTGTGTGTGTGTGTGTGTGTAAGTGTGTGTGTGTGTGTACCTGTACATGGTCATCTTCCGTGACTGGGTCTGATGTGCTGGTTGATTTGTCAGCCATCCGTTTCCTCCTCACCGCTATTTGAGATCTGGTTCTTGAAAGGTCTAGTCAACACACACAAATGTTTATATTATAAAAAATGTCTCCAACATTTTCCCACATGGGATTTTGTGGAACAATGCAGTCTGATTCAACAGACGCTTACTAGTAAATAAATGTTTAAATAAATAAGCATGATGAATACTACCATACCACAGCTACTACTGACTTTATTTCTGTGTGCATCCATGAAGATATCATTTTTGACTATCCCCCGACTAAACCATATCATGAAAATACTACCCAGGTCCCTGCCTATGTAATACGCTTTTATTCATGACAATGAATTTGAAGACCCAGTTTCAGATAAAGAAAGGACTTTAAGGCAGTTAACTACTGATGAATATGTTTATTTATACTGATGAATACTGTTTTTTCATATTATGTTGAGAGGCTGATTCTATAGCTATCTATGTATAGATACCTATGCATATATAGATATTCTATGTGAAATCTGAAAAATAAAACTCTCTCTCCAATTAAAAAGGCACACAAATGTGAGTGAGCTATCTGCCTTTTTCTTTGTTTACACATACATATTGTAGTTCAGTGAAATATACGTAGGATTTCACATCCACTGTTAAAAAGAAGGTGTAACTGGCATCAGTCTCTTTCAGTATATTTTATTTCACCCGTCATCTATGTAAAAAGTTAATCTTGTTCGGAGTTCATGGGTCCACACTTTCCCTTGTTTAGTGAACGGGAACTAGCTTTGAAATGTGTCATTCAACACACCAACACAAACGTTCCTGGGGAATGATCTGTATCATCAAAATGGGTCTTACCCGTCTCAGGTGCCAGGGACACGGGCAACATTCGCGTGCAAGAACGGGTCAACGGTCGCCTGGGGATAAACTCTTCCTCTCTGGCTCGAGCAGGACCTGTGCCCGAACAAGTATCAGACACATGCCGTCTTTCTCCTTGTCCAGAAAGCAGCGTTGGCCTCCTGGATGCATGGTTTGCCGAACCACCTCTGTTTGCACAGGCAGGACTAGAGTTCAGCTGCATCGCAGACTCCCTTGTGTCCCCGTTCATTGATCCGGAGGGACCGTCAGCGCTCGTGGCGCTTCTCTGGTTCATCCCCTCCGCCAATCTTCCACATCCATCCCCCGGCCTCGACGTCGCTGCCCCAGGACCGTTTTTGACGACAGACCCAGTCACTGTCCTCAGTCCAGTCCTCGCTGCTGCCCCACTACTCCCACACCCCTGTTCCGTCCAACCGTCAGCCCTTGAAGTCGTTTCCTGCGACTCAATTGAGACTCCTTTACTGCTAGTTCTCTTGCTGTTATCAGCAGCAGCCTTCATATCGGCTTTGATTTGCTCACTGGTCACTTGACAGCTCTTCTCGCAGCAGCTGTCCGACACATGAACCAGCGCCTTGTCCGCCGCCACGGAAAGAGTCCCGTTGTTGCTTCGCCGCAGAGGAGTCTTTCCTTTACCTGAAAACACACATCAAACTGGTGGGGAGACCATTCATTTTTATTCAGCCCTTATACGGAAATAAGCGCACACCTTGACTTTAAAATGGTTTGGGAATTTCACTGTCCCAGGAGAAATGATAAGCCTCTCTGTGCTGTGAGCAGCAGCACAGACGTGTGTGGAGCGATGACAAGAATTGAACCCTCAATAAAGAATAAATAAAGCCACAGTCAAAATCATATTTCCTGCAAGTCCACATGTCTGAAAATTGTCATGAGATGAAGTTTTCAACTTATGATCTTATTTAGTGCTTTCATGGAATTGAGTTGAGAATCAATTCCAACAGCTGCTGATGTAAAGAAAACCAACTTCAGTTATGCACGGACATTTTGTGTTTTCCCTTCATCGTGTCAATTTACAATATAATGAAAATCTGGCTCTCTGTGTTTTGGTGATACCTTCAATGCAAGAAGCCGGCTGCTGTGAACAGGAAGCTGGCATTAGCTTCGAGACGAGGCCCTCCTCCTCGTCACTGTCGGAATCGGAGATGACCAGCTGGGGCTTGGGGACAGCGGAATGACCAGGTCTGCACTGCTGAACTAAACCACTGGGCCCTGGATGTGTATAAAGACATATTTATGCTCATTTGTACAATTTCAGAGCGCAAATACTTTACAATCTGAAAACTCTTCCAACCTGCTTGCTCTTCATCAGGGGGTTGTGGTGGTCCACTTGGATGACTGGTGCCAGGAGTCACATTAGCTTTGTCCACTCTCACCTCGCCCTCTGCAACTTTCACCTCTATCTGCTGTTCAACCTCCAAGTTCTCCTCCTCCAAGATCATCTCCTCCTCCTCCTCCTCATCATCCAACCCATTCTCTTCCACCAAAGCTGTCAATGCAAAAGAATATCTTAACATAAACAAGCAGACGAGCCCCATTTCTTCATCTGACAGATGAAATGCTCCATCCACTGTCGACCAAACGTCCGAGACCAGGTCGCAGGGGCAGCAGCTCCAGCACAGGACAAACTGTCAGGGGTCTTCTTCAGTCCCTACCACCCAAGTGGGGGGCTATCGCACCTGACCCCATTACCTCTGTCCCACAAGTGGCGAGTCCACAGGAAAACATGCTCTTAACTTAAAGGTGCAGCATGTAGGATTATATGTCAAATATTACAATTACATTCTGACATTTTCATGATGTCGGGGGGTGTCGGGCTTTTCGGCACGACATCATTGATAATCAAATAAAGACGCTGCGTATCAAACACATTACTTCAAGCTAATTTGAAAGTAAAGCATTGCGGATGGAACCTGCCATTATGGTGCTGCTGCCTTTGGGTGTTGTTGACAGGGGGCGGGGCAGGGGGCAGGTGGGCCTCGTTATTGTGGTGGTGATGGTTGTTGTTCTCATTGTCATTGTTGGAGTTCTGGTTGCTGACCAATGCGGAGGAGACGCCGATACCAGTTCCGGCACTCAGACCCACCCTGGCGCAGCCCTGCAGTGCGCACACAACACAGGCAGCTACATCAAGCAAATCAGGCAAGAATCAATCAGAGATGACTCATGGTGTTAGACATCTTCCAATCAGCTGATGTTTTCATCCCGGTTTGGTCGTTTGTCCTTTTGTCAGTTGAATGTCAGGATTGCAGAAAAAATGCTGATTGATGATCGCAAAACTTGAATTATGGGTCAAAGAATATCTTTCGGTACGATACAGATCTGAGGCCATTCCCGATTTGAGCATTCTTTATGTTTGCCAAAAAAGGCTATCTCACTTATTTGATATCTCTCTACTGATTTACAGATAATAAAAAATGGTCATATTTGACATTTGAGTGCAGTTTGGGATAAACCCACATTCAAATCCAATGTTCATTCAGGTGGTTCTGGGCCCACTGTGACTGGCTGTTCGAAAGACTCTTACACTTCATCTTACTGGTTCTTCGAGCTCTAATAGCAGGGCAACTTTTTGGAGTCGGGTGGCCTTTGTTGCGCGCGCTCGTGGTGGAATGGCGCGGCGCCCTTATTCCGTTCTCTAGGGAGAGCCGAACGTGCGCACCACAAATCACGAGAGAAATACTGGTGTAGTCATGGACGGTCGTCACAGCCACATCTGACCCAATGAGATTTTGTGTGTACATTGTCTCTGCAGAGCCTTCAGATTAAGAAAGGAGGCCAAACCGTTCCAGAGTGACAGTCTTTTCATCCGATTCCAATTCAATCAAAGAAGTGATTCCAGTATAAAGCTAATGATATGAACATATCATAAGATAACTTGTTACCATATGGAAGATATATATAAAGTTGTATTTTGAAAGGGGGCATTGACTGTGTGTGTGTGTGTGTGTTCATGACCAGTCAGCATACCTTGGGTGGCTCTCTGAACATCTGGTCCAGACAGACAAATTCCAGACTGGGTAGTAATTCTATAAATTGTGAGAAGGATTCCAATTTGACGGCATGACAGCGCACGAGGGTGAGATCAACGAGACGGTTCCACCTGGATTGATCTGAGCAGAAAAAACGAGCCCTCTTCATTCAAGAAGAAGTGGGATCACCATCGACAGACTTGGACGCAATTATTTCAGGTACTATGAGAGAGTTTGCTTTACCTGTGATCCAGTGGTGAGGATTATGCAGATGAGGGCAGTTGTAGATGAGCAAGTATTTAATATTAGTGAACACTTCGTTCACTACCTTTATGCCAATATCTGTAACGGTGCCGGGGTTTTCAATGACATCTGCCAGACCGTACTTCACGAGTTCGGAATGACTCATCTTACCTGAATAAAAAAAAAAAAGGAAAAAAAAAAGAGGCAATTTTTAATATATACGTGAAATAAAGTCGTAAAAATATTGCATTTTTGTTGCATCTTTCAGATTCTTAAACAATGGAATCGTGACAGACCCCCCCCCCCACCCCCCTCCTCTCTCTCTCTCCTAGGACTGAAGTGCAGCTACTTTCATGATGCTGAAGTTTATTTACCAGATTTTTCTCTTGGCAATTTATCCGTTTCAGTTATTTCTGATCAATTTATACAACTTATTTTAATGCTACTGTTGGGCATATTTCTTACTCAAAAGTAACTAATTATACCAGTGTATGAATGACATCATTATAAAAGTAACCGGTTACCTGTGGAAGTAATTATTGTGTAACTTTTGTTCAAATATATATACTTTAAATTCAACGGTATGTTTCACTGAATATTAAATACTTTGTGAGAAAACATATAATTATTTAACTATTACTTATGTCGCTTTGGAACAATGCGAGATGAGTTACTTTGGACATTTTACGTCTACATTCCTAATTTTTTGATCTTAACTATTGAAAAGTCGTGTTTGTACTTCCTGTCTAAAAACTCTACTTTCACACTGCCTGAGCTCGCCACTGACGCATCTGTCTCTTGGCTGTTTCTATGAGCGGCTTCTTGTGTGTGCGTTTGTGTTGGTGTGTGAGCACATGCCCACCTCTGCCTATGATTAGCTTAGCATTATCACATCGTCATCATCACATACTGTATACGGTTGTCCCCGCTCCCTCACCAAAGAAAACAGATGGTTGCAGACTCTGTGACTGAGCGCCTGGTCTGGTGAAAACAGCTTCCATGAGCTTTATTACAGTTAGGCACCATATTTTATATCAGTAAAGTTAATAATGGTTGTAATGCTGGAAAAAATCATTACTTTGTAATTATTTGTTACTGAAAATGTAATGTCACTGTTCATTTGTAACACTGGTCTTGAGTTGGTTTGTTCCCTTATGTTATAACCATGTTCAATGACAATTAAGTGAATCTGAATCTGATTTACTGCGATGAAAACTCAGTCACAAATTCCAATGCTATAAAAGACAAAGTGACAAGTGTACAGTCGAACTCTGGGAGGATTTCCGATGGACTAACTTACATTTTGCCTCATAAAACGCAAAAACAAAGGGAAGGGAGGTTTCATTTTCACAGAAAAGGTGATTTGCTCAGTGTTAGCCGAGTATAGCAATTATATTTGTTAGGAGTAACTAACACTGTAGCAGGAACTCATCTACGTATCCAAGATGAAGTGTTTCAAACTGTGGAAACTCCAGTTCAGCCATTTTGAGAGCTGAGAAGACACCATCTTTGGTCAGAGACGGCTGGATTCGCAGCTCATGAAGCCTGTTAACCACAATGAAATCACATATGTAAGTGTATGTGTTACAAATGTGTGACTTCAACAATTAGGTGAAGATAATGACAAAAATACAACGTGAGCTTAACTTTCTATTGCATAATGTTTATTTGAGTGGGTTTGTTGAGCAAAAAGACTACACCAAATTCTATAAACGGGTGCGTTTGTAACTGTTGCGAATCATAAACAAATGTATATGAATAAAATAAAATATAAATCTCAATATGCCCCGCCGGTGCAAGAAAATGGGCAAGACAAAATAAATACAGTTACTTGAGAATGAATAAAGAAAATAGAAAAAGGTACCGATTGTCAGCGGGGGATATAAGGTGAATCTTCTCTGAAACGGCGCGACCGAATGACGTTGACTGGTCTAGGGCCAAAATAGATGTTATGCATGGTGTTAAGTTGTGGTGCATGTAAGCTAAGATGATACAGTAGGTTTGTCTTGCCAAGGAGTCAAAGTTAACATCATAAAGCAAACACAGATCCGCCTAAAGTGCCTGTGAATATTAGTCTTATGTTGTCGACAGAAAATAATGGGCTAGCATGAAAGTAAAGGAGGTATTTGTCTCTAAAAAAACGGACCTTCCTGCTTGATTATTTGATGTGACTTGTTTGTATTTTGACAGTTCAAACATACAACGCTGGTGCATACAATGGTTCGAGTCACTTACCACTGCAACAAGAGGACTGGCTAACAAGTAAGAGTTGGGAAGTTAGCTAAGCTCTTTGAAACTGCCTGACAATGGAAGCAGAAGCAGACTCAGCATACTAACAGTGGAGGTCTGGCCACAGAAGCCTTTTTGAAATTGCAGAAAGACAAAATGAAAAAAAGTTGATGAATGGGGTCCAATGATTTGAGAGAAAGATTTTCTTTGTGTCCGAGCCATTTTGTTCTGTTGTTTCTTCAGTAGATGCCATCAGATCCTACACAATGAATCTCTGACAGATGATTGGAAAATATGAATTTAATGATTCTTATGGCTCACAGAGTCTAATGCTGAGGTCACTTTGGAAATTGGTCTTTACAGAGTTACAGACCAAGTGCTGATTGGACATCTGTCTCATCTGCCCTGCAAGTTATTTAATAAAAAATATTTGCTCACCACTTTAAAAACACGAGCTGAATCTGAATACGTTGTTTTTTTTCCGCTCAAACTTCTTTTCTACTGAAACTAACGGGCGCATCTGGGGTATTTCATCCGAGTGAACGCTATAAAGGGGATTCCCACTGTCAGTAGCCAGTCTGTCTTGCAGTGCCTTTTTTCCACCAAGGCTGAGGGGGTTAGAGGAGCTGTCCTCTGACCAGAAGGTCGGGGGTTCGATTCCCGCCTCCCCCCATTCCGTATGTTGAAGTGTCCCTGTGCAAGACACTGAACCCAACTTTTTGTCCCAAGTGAAAATGAAAACCTGCCTCATAATGTCTTCAAGAGAACCAGAAAAGGAGCTCAATCTGAATAATTAAGATGTTGAGAACTTTTTTTGAGTTCCTAAAAATATAAATAAAAGTGTTTCTTGGCAATGTTCCTATGTGAAACCGCTGGAAGAGTTCCCATCGCTGCTGAGCAGAGCAAACTGATCAGAACCAGAGTTAGCTGATGAACCATTTGCCTCGGGTGTGAATGCTAATCAAACACGTTAGCCTGTTTTAAGGGGACATTTGGACCAGTGGTACAGGAATATCAATTAGAGAAAAGGAGGGGCTAAGTACCTGCGAGCAGCAGTGATAATGAGATAACCCAAGTCCACTTCCAGAGCGTTTTTACAGGCTCCGAACACAATGGTGTGGAGATTCCGAAATCCTCCTAGGTATACAGATACACAGCACAAGAGAAAACAAAAAAAAACAAATAACAACACTTTATCAAATGATCAATTTCCCGAAATCTCAAAGTCGTTACACAGAACAGTCATTCAGAATAACAGATCAAATAGAAAGCATGTTAGGCGTAAAGAGAGATGGAGAAAAAAATGGCTTTGTTGTGGTTGTATGGCATAAAATGGCAAAAGCATAGAAAGACCTAAAGGAATCAATGAATGAGTGAACTCTCCTGTGGTAACTTCATGAATCACTGCTGATTAGAAATGCATATTCTCCTCACCTGACCTCCAGCTGTCTTCCACCACATGTTGGATCAGTCCTCCCAGAAAGGGAACTCTCACCAGTTCCAGCTGCTCCAGGTTGCGGGCTGATGCTAAACCAGTCACCAAGGGAACGTATTTGAGAGAGTTGGTTGGCCCGGCGCAGTTCCGCATGACAAAGGTTCGCAGGCTCACACACAGAAAGTCCTTAAATGGCTGTGGCTTTGTGAAACGGACCCATTTAAGGTAAAGGTGGCGCAGCATGGAGACACAGGGAATCTCCGGGACATTAACACCTGCAACAGACACAATTGCCGATATTAGAATTGTATCATTTTTCCTTCAGAGGTTTGCACTGTTATTTCACAGGAAACACTGATGCGTATATTCATCATGAAAATTGTATTTGAGCGTAATTCTGTTTTGCATTGTGCTGTCGGTTTACAGGAGATGTAATTAAGCCCGGAAGGAGATTTGATGAGTATGGATCGCTGGTAAGAAAAGAACAGGGTCAGAATTCATTCTTGTAACTTTACAGTCATTCACAACTAACCTTTACACTTTTGTGCTGATAAACATTTGTATTTTCTTTGCACCTCTATTACCCCCGGTTTCATTTGGATACCCACAGGGCAGACAGAAGCTTTCTAATGGCCAATACCAAGACTTTATCTGACCATCCAGAATCTCCTGTCATTTTTTCCCCATTGTATTTTAGCTGTCGTAAGGAGGAAGATGTCAAAGTGGCAATTCATCGTGACGTCCAACTCACCCACAAGATGAAGAGTCTGGATCCTTGCAGTTATGGGGATGGTCAGTTTGTTCTCAGCAGGAATGGGAAAAGCCCCGTTGCGGTTGCGGAACTTTCCAAGTATGTGAACTTGGGGCATGTAGTTCCATATGGCTTCTACAAGTTCCAAATGAGAAGTCTCCACGCCCTGACAAGAGGTCCAATAATATCAGAAAAAAAATTGCATTACAATCTATTTAAAAAATCGCATTCAGGTTTGACTGAACATCCAGGCATTATCCTGTTCTGAATCATACGGAGCAATGCCATGTTTAATTTTCTCATTAGTTAAGAGCCTGTGAGAGGTTTTAACCTGTCAGCTGATTTTAAAAAAACGTAAAGCCAAGAAAATGGGACAATTAAGTCAAATTGAGCTAAAAATATACTAAGAAATGATCTCTGCACAGACGCTCTTTGGCCTCGGCAACCAGAGCGCTGAAGTGTTTCAAGCCTGAGCACTGAATGGGGATTTGCACACACACACACACACACACACACACACCCTCACACACCCTCACCAGTAAATTGGGACAGGTTTGTAGGGCCTCAAGGACTCCTGGTATACTGAACGCCTCGTAGCCTCGAACTCTCCTTTTCTCCAGGTATCGAGGATGGAGGCCGTAGAGCTGCTCCAAATCTGGCATCTTCTTTAAAAGCTGAAGAAAGCTACTGTCTGTAAAGCCTTGAATAGATCAACCAAACATGATTATACTCTGCAAAATCACCCATCAAAAGAATGGAAACAGTTGAGGTTTTTTGTTTTTTTGGGCGTTTCCATTTACAGTGACAAGAGACGTGAACATGTAACATTTCCAGTTTGTCAACACTAAATGGTGACAAACAAACGCAACTCACCTCATTCAGCAAACATGCTTTAGAGATATCTTTGCTTAAAACCCACCCTAGATATTTAATTTGAAAAGAGCAAGGCGAGGTACAAGGTGAATGTATCGTAATGGTGCGTAATGGTGAAAAGAAGAAGTACCCCTCCACCCCCCCCCCCCAAAAAAAAAAAAAATTCAAGCAAGACAACAGGGTTGCTGGCCTTGCTCTGTGCTGTACTGGACCCCTAAATATTGAGCACATTGAGAGAATAAGATGGTCAGTGTTTGTATAATGCTATTCCAGGATTAATGACGAGGGGTTGCCAGACCACTGTCACATCAATGCACCTGCCACAGTTGATCTGAAAAGAGACAGTGCCACTCTTCTTGCCGTGGGTTTAAAGGAGCGATATGCCCGATCCTGCACATGTCCTCGGAAAAGCTCAGCACATCAGCACAATATACATCTACGGATAAGGGTGGAGGAGCTTGAGATGGGGCTATAACCCGGGCTCTTACCTGAGGGCATATACTCCCACCAGTGTCCAGCACATAGATCTACTACTTTGACAACTCGCAAGTACAACGTCACAGCTTCTCGGAGTTTTCGGGACAGACTTTCCATACACATGATGTCCTTCATGGGAAGGTATCTGAAGAACAAAACGATTTCAAGGAGTGAGCAAAACAAAAGGTATTACAACTTAGAAAATTGTAGCAGTAGGGTTGTATACATTTAAGATTTAAGATTTTACAGTATTCCTATTTTGAAAAATATCTTATATTAGTATTGGTGCATTGTTGCAATGGTTCAAATCAATTTGCTGGATCATTTATGGCAGTATTCATACACCTTGCTCATGACAAAACATAAACAGCATGCTTAAAGGTGCAGTGTGTGAAATTGGTGACATTGAGAGGTGAAGTTGCATGTTGTATTCTGAGCAAGCAGGAAAACCTCTGTGAGACTTCAGTTGTTATCAAAACATAGAATTCAAAATGGCAGCCTCCATAAGAGGCAGGTGTATGTCATTATGTCATGCTCTTTCGCGGCTCGGTGTCGCTAAAAATCACACACTGTCCCGTGAAAAAGATATCGCTATAATATCGTATCCTCATCGTGACCTCCATATTAGTGTATCGTTACACCCCTACCCTTAAGTGAGTGAATGAATGTATATTTCCACGAGGGGCGGGTCCTCTCCAGAGGGTCCGCCATGTTTCTACAGTAGCCCGGAGTGGACCTAATAAACATAATTTGAGTTTTAAGAACAACTGAAGTCGACCATGGGTTCTCCTGCAAGATCAGAAGGGTGAGGTGATGGATACAACATGCAACTTCACCTCTAGATGCCACCAAATCTTACACCCTGCACCTTACACACATATACACACACACACACACACACACACCGGTATTCACATCACATTAGAAGAGCTAGACAGTACCTGAATATGTGACAGAGAACTTCATGGGACAGCTCATTGATATAGTCCTTGGGTTCACTTGGATACAGCATCTGTTCGCCACTGGTGTTGCCCTCAGAAGGCTGGAGTTTGGACGCCTTCCTCCTCGGACCCATCTGCACGATGGTGCTCCTCTGTCTGATTGACAGAAGACCAAGTCCTCTCTCCTGAAGGATCCTATTCCTCAAACATTAGCTCAGCCCCGGACACATTACCACAGGAAAGGACAAGTCCATGGGAGTCTGGGGGAATAAAAAAAGAGACAGGGGGTTGTTGTCATTCGCCTTTTTTTTTTTTTTATGTGTCCTTGGGCCCAACTGAGGAAGCTTCCCTCTATTTCCTTTTTGTGAGGAGGCTGAGGGGTTATGAAAAACTTTAAAATGATGTATTTGTGCATTTGATCAACTACAGACAATGCCAAATTTAAATAGGTCGTATCAACGCAGGCTTAAAAAAAATGTGATTCACCTAAACTCATATCTGTGTGGACGGGGCCTGAGTGGCATGGACGTCCCCTCTTCCAGCAACAACGTCTCATTATGACTTCAAGTAAAGGCACAAACCGGCTTTCCTGGATTAAAGGAGAAAGTCAGTGACCGTTTGGTCTCAACCAGACCTGAATTTTTTGTCTCAAAAAGATCTCTGTGACACAGCAGGGAAGTGATGCAGAGACTACCACCATTCTGTCCATAATCTCTGCCGTCCAACTCATGAACCAGGTGTATCTTCATTTCATTACGTACTCCTGCTTTCTTTCTTTTTAGGGAAACCCATCTTTGTGAATTTGAGAACGTTCTCCGTTTCAACACCATTGAACAAGTGACCTAACTTTGTCACTGGTTTCCACCCACAGCTGAGGAGCCGACAGAGTGGAGAAGATCCACCATGGCTCCTCAAAGCAACAATGAAACTCCCGGCACAAAAACTGCTCTGTAATCAAATGCGATTTGACACGAAAAAAATAAGCTGTGGCTGAAATTCATTTATGGTCACAAAAACGTTTACGAGTTCCGAGTTGGGCTGCGCAGAGTTTTCCTCCGTTTCATTTAAAAGGTGCAACATGTCAGATTTGTATGTTGTATCCACCACCGCTCCCTCACGAATATGCAGGAGAACCTATGGGAGACTTCTGTCGTCATTGAAAACTCAAAAGATGTAAAAATACGTCCACTTTTGCTGCTGTAAAAACATGGCGGCTTGTTTGTAATATTCAATATATATATATAAAATAAGTGACAGAAATCGTACACCTTTAACTACACTCCCCCGTCAGAGGCAGCAGAGCGCAGGCAGGCTGAGACGATCCTGAGTTTTCATTAAGTTTGTAAAAGGCAACAAACTGTGCGCATGTGTGTTTGTCTGTCGTGTCTAATATCTGATTGATCATCGTCACTTGGGGGCGGTATGGGGGAGGGGCGACATGCGAAATTGATTTAAAGGATGCCTGCAGTACAGGCGTTTGAACGCTTGTGGTCAGTGTGACATGTTTTGCTTCTTCGCGTCACCAGCAGCGGCTTTAAGCGGGATGGCAGCACACAGGACGGACAGGAAGCGTCAGTAGCGTAGCGAAAGACACAACGGCGCGTTGAGGGCCACACTGTGCAACACACAACACCAGCACACGTCGGAGAGCTCCGCCGACACTTCGGTGGCTCGCACGAACTCAAGTTGTACGTGTGTGTTTAATCACAAAAGTCAACTCACGTTTTCAAAGACGGCTCGCGATAAAGCCCTCCGTTCGAGGAGCAACGCGGAATCGAAGAAACCAACACGCCCGAGGAGTTTCCGTGCCGCAAACTTTAGCGTTATTCTCGTTAGCGGTGCTAGCTCGGTTAGCATAGTTCCCCACTAACGCTGAACACAGTGGGATACACACGGGCTGAATGTGTGCGGTGTTCGGTAGCACGGCCTACATACCTGTCTGGTTCACTCACGGCGCTGAAGTAAGTCGTCAACACAACTAATACTGCAAATTCCTACACTTTTGCAGTCGCTGTTGCAATCTTCCTATTCTTCTGACTCCGGCTCTTCATCGTCTTATATTGATGATTGTTCTGCGGCGAGTCTCCTGCTCTTTGGCGGATTAGCGCCACCTTCTGCTCTGGAGTGGGAGGCACTCCGTGGACTTGCCTCAGGGAAACCCCTGAACAAATAGTGAAATGATCACACCAGCCTCCACGTCCCACGCCCCCCCCCCCCCCCTTTTGCCTTTAAAGTTT